>VDFB02041470.1:0-23190 GCA_007258455.2 Sequoia sempervirens
GGTGTCTCATCCTCCTGCCTGGGCAAAATGCGCCCAACTTGAAGAGGAAAAGATTAAAAAAATTTTCTAAGTGTGAAATGCTTATCCACTTGCCTAGGCAAAATGCGCCCAAATTGCAAGAGTCAAAGTGGTCAAAGGACTTCATCCTGCACACATAGCAAAATGATCCCAAGGGAGGTTGAGAGCATGAAAAAAGTTCTAAGTATAAACTTTATCCTCCTCCACTAGTAAGATGCGCCCACTCACAAGGAAGTCAAAGAAAGGTCAAAGTGTCTCATCCTTCACACTATCTAAAATGCGCCCACCTCAAGCTTCTTGTTGAAAATTCTTCTAAGGCATTGGTATTTCATCCTCAACCATGGCCTAAATGCGCCCAAGCTAGAAAGGGTCAAAGCAAAGTCAAAATTCTTATCCACCAGCTAGGCTGAAATGCGCCCAAAAGGGAAAAAGAGGTCAAAGCAGTCAAAAGTTTTTATCCTTCATCAAATAGCAAATGCGCCCAACTCAAGATGTTCAAGCATGAAAAATATTCTAAGTATGAGTTCCATCCTCCTCCTCGGTGGAAATGCACCCAAAGCATGGCAAGTAAAGACAAAAATGAGGAAGTCAAGGTGGCGTTGGAATCTTCATCCACTACATCATACAAAATGCGCCCAGGAAAGAAGCAAGTCAACAAAGTCAAAGAGTTTTGTCCTCCTCACCCCTCTAAATGCGCCCAAGTTAGGAGGGTAAAGGTAAGTGCAAGTTGGTAAGTGAGGTGAAAGGTGGTTAAAAAAAATACTTCATGGCGTGGTAAAAGGTGGTGAATGCAAGGCTTGATTTCCCTCTTCAAGTGCTAGATGCGCCCAAGATGGCAAAGTGTTAGAGATTTTTTTTAAAGGCGTGTGAGGTGGTGATGATAAGTGTTGGGCGTGGTTTTTAATTTTTTCCTCAAAATGTGCTATGCGCCTAAGGTGGAATATAAGATGAGGTGGTGAGAATTTCTTCTAAGGCGTTGGGACTTCAAATAAATATTTTTCAAGTGTGAAGCGGTGAGTGGAAGATAAAGTATGCTAGGCGCCTTCATGAAATTTTCTGAGTGAGGTTGATATTTTCGCAGGCAAAATTGATCGAGTTGGATATAAAATTTTCTAGGGCAAAATTTTCAAAGTGATTTAAAATTTCAAGGCACAAATATTTTCTCCCTTAGAAAAATGCCTAAGTCTGGGGAGCTGATGAAGTTTTTCTTGAAGTCCGAGTGAAATTGTCGGACATTGAGGGTCGATGAATGCCACGACTCCTGCAGGGATAATTTTTTTTTTCCAATCAAAATCCTGGAGGATCAAAGAAGCGAGAATAAATTTCCCTTGAAATAATTTTCTAAGGTTCAAAATTGGAAAATAAAATGAACCCGTTCGTTGGGTACCCATGGATTAGTAGCGTTGAAGTACCTACTTACGGGTATTGAATTATCGATGATGAGAATTTGATTTTAAGTCTTCCTTACTCATGCGACACTAGGATGAATTTGAGATGGAGCACCAGTTGATGGAATTTTCCTAAGGGAAATTTAAAATTTTCTAAGGCAAAATAGAGAAAACCATTTCAAGGTGAAATTCTCCAGACAATGAATTTGAAAGGACTGCCTAGGTGAATTTTCCCAAGCTCTTCGTGAGGATAGTTTTCTTGAGCCAGAGATGAATAAAATCAAGGTTGTCAGAGCTCCAGCAGGTGAAATGAATTTCTTGAAGATGCAGTTGAAGCAGAAGATACGCCCTTGAGGAAGATGGGTTAAAAAAATTGGCTAAGGCATGAAGAATTTGAACGTGAAGTTGGCTAGTAGAGACGATGAACCCTTGGAGATTAGAACGTGAGAACCCTGGTAAGTAAGTTGAATTTATATCATGAAGTATTCTAATACTCTTCTCCTCGCTTGTTTTGCAGGAGGAGTGTCGAGGCCAGAGCACGATGTCTGGAAGTGATGAAGCACGATGATATCACAACCTTCGAAGGAAGATAAAGTTACAAGTTTGACATGAAGGAAGAAAATTTGCGAAAAATGGCTAAGTGTTAGCTCAAGTGACAAAGATGAAGACCCTCAAGTGGAAGAAGTCAAAGAACAACGCCAAGAAAGAAGATCAAGAATAGTGTGAACGCATCTACAAACGGAATCTTCTAGAAGGAATAATGGACATTATGGCTCATTTATTACTCACTTTGTGGCGGTTTTTAGGGCAAATCTTGTTTAGGGCTGAGGTGGCACGATTCTGGCCACTCTATTGATTGTAACCCTAGCCGTCTTTTGGGACTTGGCTAGCTATATAAAGGGGGAGTCCCCCTCATTTGTAATCTCATTAGACATTAGATTAGAAGCAGAGCTTAGAGGAGTAGAGAAAAGTTGATAGAATAGAGAGTAAAGTAGTGTAGATTGAAAAAGAAGGAAAGTCTTCCCTTTGGATACTTTGTAAGAAGTTGTCATGTATGCATTCATAATAAAAGAATTTTTCATTGATGGTGAATCATTCTTTGTTGTGAATAGTTGTTGAGGCTTCTTCGTCCTTCCAATTCACGTAGCATCTTTCAAGTAGCTTAAAGTAAAATAGTTTTCATTATCATGCAAGTAGATGATAGTTGTGGACTTGTGGTGTTAATTGAGACAACTTCATTTTGTCCATACCACTAGCGGCTTGCTGACGGTAAGTTTGCCTTGTGTGGTCAACTGGAAAACTTTACAAACTTAACTTCAATTGTGATTCATGTGTTCGTATGCGTCGTTCTGATGGTGCTTACATGTTGAGTTATAATTTGAAAACCTCTTGTCACTCCCTTGAAGATTGCACCGACTTTGTGTAAGTTGTCCAACGTGAGGCGGAGCAGAGTCTTGTCGAAGTCTGTCAAGATTGATCCCACGTCCCGTCCTTAGATAGAAGATAAACTTCTTAGGCCCTACACCCCCTTTTAATTCAGTTCATTCCCGGTTAGAATTAGGAATCCCGTGCTCACCGGCCAAATCATTTGAATTACACGAAAGCCCTTGGTCTACTGTTTGTTGTTAGCCGTTGAACAATTGTGTAAGTCCCCTTGACATACCAGCAATATCACATTGAGCCAACTGAGTCTATTCGCACTTAAGGAACCTTGGAGTTGAAAGCATGATCTTACTCGCAATCTTAGCATGCTGAATACTTTGTTCAAGAGAGGATAGAGCGTCCGTTGGGAGACTTTATTCTGTGTTGGGGCGGTCTCAAAAACCACGTCAACAAGAATTAATGCCAATGATATACATAAATTTAACGATCAATTGCATGTAATATGAACCCGAAATGAACTAAACTTCAATTGATAACACAAGAAGTCCCAAATTCATAATTAATAGACTTTCTTCATTACAAGAGAGAGTACATAATGGGACGGCTTGCGTACATTCAACAAGATACTCAAGCAAGATCCAAAATGACCTCTAAGATGCATTCTACATGATATAACAGCTTACATGGCATAGATAATTAGCATCAAATTGGAGAGGCAATACATCATATGTCTTAATTCCACTTACAGCCAAACTTCACTATGAATAGTGACTGCTACAGTACCCGCGCCGAAGCAAATGCTCACACAAAATTAAATACAAGTGTCTCCTACCAATTTCTTGATGGAAAAGCTTCTAAATAAGAGGGCGCCCCTTTTAGGAAAGAAAGCAGCAACAAAATGAAGGTGTTTTTCTTACTAGAAGATGTAGAAACCCTCAAGAAGGTGCGGCTGGCTGTAGATGAAGAAATCAGCTTTCAAAATCTTCCAAAATGCAAGTAACTACCTCTAGATGGCGAATGGAGATGCTGGCAGCAAAAACCCTTCCAAAAGATGCCTCCAATAGCTTGTAACCAGCAGATTCGAGCTCCAAAATGCAGCAACAAGAATAAACCAGCACTTTAGGGTGGTCTTTCACACCTTCAAGATGCCAAATCCTAACTACAAGCCCAATCCAGGCTTACCCACTCCAGAAATCAGGAAACCCTAGTTTCCTTCTCTCCCAAACTCCACACTTCAAGTTTCATTCAACAAACATATCCAAGCATGAAGAAGTTCGAACTTCTCAAGCTCCTTTTATAATTTTAACTTGGAAAACACTATTCATTAAAAAGTTACTATTCACTTAAGTTGTTACTTTTTCCACTTTAGTGATGAATAGTAACAGCAAAATAGAATTCAACCCCTTGAACTAATAGGCACATGGCCCCCAAAGTTTGGAAAGGTGAAACAATGATGAAGATCAATATTTCAAGCTCCCGTAACACGCCAAACGCGCAATTCCACCATGTCACCAAACTCCAGATACCAAATAAGCAAATTTCCGACCAGGTGCCCGGACAGGTGACCCTCTATCCAGAACCATTAGCCTACGAGGATTGACATAATAGGCTAATCCATTGACTCTGATGCTCGCGAAAGAATGGGGACATTACATCCTTATTGTAAGCAAGTTAACTGGAACACTACCATTAGTTAACGAAAACCCTAAATGAAACTCCAAGTCCTGCAAAATATCTCTAAGGATAAGATAGACATGCGTGGACCCAGTAAAGAGAACTAAAGATGAAAGTCGAGTTCTAATTGCATGCTCCTGGTTCTGTCCTCGAAAATAACTACAGGTTCTAATTGACTGATCACTGGCCGCTATCTCGAACAACTAACCCCTCCACGAGGTTGTTGACTGCGTCACCATTTGGGGCATTGATACTCTACTGAAGTATACTGTGTTTGTGCAGCATGCCCTCACCACCTGTTAGCTGGCACTGAAGTTCACCTCTGCTCCTAACTGCCTCATCAAACAACGCTGACATGACTGTAAGGTGATTCATCTTAAAGCCAACGGTCTCCCCACTGAAAATACCATGAATAAGTGCTTGGAGCTCTGACTGAATGTCAGCAAGCTCAACATACGCACCACCCTCAAGCTGATATTGGCACGGTATGCGAGACATGAAAGTTCTCACGTACTGGAGTGCACTAGTGACGTGCTCTCTAGAACCTATGTCACGATCACTCAGTATGTCGGATCATCTCACGAACTGGTGCGTTGTGGAGCTGAACTGAATTAGAAAAGATCCCTTGGAAATAGATTTTGCAGATTCATCCATCTGAGGGGTCAAATTCAAGGGCGCCCCTAGGCTACAAGGGCGCATAAACTGTAAATTTGACAGCCTCTGTGACATGCATTCTCTTCGTACCTTTAGCTTCTAACTTCAATTGCCGGAGTTCTACAACTCAGATCACTTTGCTTGGTAATTCATTGGAAAGCTGGTTCAATTTTGAAGAGATTGAATGTATTGGCAAGCGAAAGCAACTAAATATGAGCCTTCAAAAAGAAGGGCGCCCTTGAGCTGCAGGGGCACAAATCTACTTTCTACAAAATGTCTTCATTTGTTTTTGCCTCCGGAAAGACTGTTCTAGCCACTTAATTGACCTTATAGGAGTATAATTCTGTCGTGAAGTACTTCTCCATCATAACATGTCCTGCTTTGAGTCCTAGGTTTAGGTTTTGACCTCTAGGTACTGACCAATTGTTGCTGACGACTGACATGACACTGACCAAAGTCCATAATTGACTTGCCCAAAAACTGTATTTTGACATCATTTTAATAGGTTTAGACTCTTTTAAGCAAAATGCCTTAATGAAGCAAAAAATTTGGTTTGGGTACAACATTAGGCTCTGTCTGGTGACCATGTCGAATACTTACGACATAGGAGAACCCTAGAATCTCTGTATTATGTAGACCAGTGACTTATGATTTGGGCCTCAAAGCGAGGACTTTCGCTAATCACCTAAAAACTTGGAGTTTTCCTAATCACCTAACCTAAAAATCACCTAAAACAAGACTACCTAAATCACCTAAAACATGACAAAACATCATAAAATGGGGAAACACAATACGACATAACAATAAAGCATAAAAAAGTATTTACAAAGTATCACTCCTCCCCCGGAGGGTTGAAGTGTTTAAAAAATTGCCCGTTGTAAGGAAGTTGGAGGAGCCTCCCATCCTGGTGCGAGAGAATGTATGTATTCTCTCCTGCGAATTCATGGATCTGAAAGGGCCCTAACCACAAGGAATCAAATTTACTGTGCATTCCTTTAGGTTCATGCCTTTTGTCCCACAAAAGGACTTGATCTCCGATTTCAAAGTCTATGACGAGCCTTCTTGTTAAAAATATTTTTCACTCGCTCTTGGTGCTGAGTGATTTTATCAACAACCTCTACCCTTTCTCCTTCAAGCTTCATTAGGTACAGTATCTGCTTCTAAATAGGGTCTTTGAACTCTTCATCTTCCAATGTAGATGCCAGCTGTAAGGCAAATAGCTCCAATGTGATGGGCAAAACGGCTTCTGTACCATACAAAAATATGAAAGGCGAGGTGCCGATGGCTCTTTTGGAAGTGATTCTATCAACCCAAAGAGTGTCATATAACTTTGTGTGCCAAGCCCGCTGATTTGACTCAACCAGCTTATGTACAATTATGATGATGTTCTTGTTTGATGATTCGGCTTGTCCATTACCCTAAGGGTAATAATCTGATGAATGTGATAGCGTGATGCCGAAATTAAAAAAATAATTCAAAAGTTGCTTTGACGAGAAACACATTGCATTATCGGCCACAATTTTATGAGGCACTCCGAAGCGTGAAATGATGTTTTCCTTTAGAAAGTTGCAAACCACTTCGGAAGTAGCTTGTTTGCTAGGAACTGCTTCAACCCACTTCGTGAAATAATCTGTTGTTGTTAAGACATAGACATGCCTCTTATTGGAACTCGGGTTGATAGGACCTACAAAATCTATACCCCATTGTTGAAATGGAGCATCGATGATAACTGGCCTGAGTGGAGTAGCTGCCAATCTGACTTTACCAACAAACTACTGACATAGCTGACATTTATACACCCATTCATATGCGTCGCAGAACATAGTTGGCTAATAAAATTATGCTCGCAAGATTTTGAATGCAGTGGCCCTCGATGAAAAGTGTCCTCCGCATGCTTGACTATGAAAAGCATCCAACAATCTCTGTTGTTGGTCTCTATTGATGCATAAAAGGAAAGTTCCATCAAGGCCACGCTTGTATAGAACGTTGTTAATAAGCACGAAGTTCTGTGCTTTTAGCTTCAATGTTCTCTTTTGCTGTTTGTCCACGTGACGTGGACATTATCCATATGTTGAATAATACCACAAGGGTGTGTGCCATTCCTCCGCAGAATCAACAAATAGGACCAAAGGAAGGTCCTCTTCAATTTCTTGTTCAGGATCAACTCCACCATTGCTCTGAAGCTTTTGATCTCCATCCTTTGCCAAATATCAACAAAGACCTTGCTTGTGAACGAGCTTGGTTGGCTTGATTTCTAGATCATACTCTTGAACTTTTGCTATCCAATTCCCTCTCTTCATGCCCATCTCCTGTTGAGTTAGCACACTTTTAACCACTGGATCGGTGACAAACACCGTTGTATGTGAATTCAAAAGATAGAACCTAAAATTCTTGATAGCTTTGACAACAGCATACATATTTTTTCTCAATCTGAGAATAGCGCATCTCAGCATCCTTGAAACTGGCGCTCATGAAATCAATTGGAGATTCTCCTTCTTCACTGAGCTTCCGAGTCAATATAGCAGACAACGTGTGCTCCAACGCATAACAATAGAGGATATAATCCTTCTGCAAGTTTGGTTGAACCAACACTGGTGCGTTAGCAATAGCTTCTTTGATTTTAATAAAGGCTTGTTTTCCTTCTTCCATCCATATGAAAGTGGACGTCTTTTCATCATTGCTAAAATCTCCTTTGTTAGCTTTGACAAATCAGGTACAAATCTTCGGATAAAGTTAACTTTACTGAAAAAGGAATGCACTTGCGTTTTGTTTGTAGGAAGAGACAGGCTTTTGATTGAATCCACCCGATTTGGGTCAATTCTAGTCCCTTCTTTGGAAACGATGTGGCCAAGTAACTTTCTCCTTCTTCACTGAGCTTTTGAGTCAATATAGCAGATAACGTGTGCTCCAAGGCATAACAATAGATGATACAATCCTTCTGAAAGTTTGGTCGAACTAACACTGGCGCGTTAGCAATAGCTTCTTTGATTTTAATAAAGGCCTGTTTGCCTTTTTCCATCCATATGAAAGTGGACGTCTTTTTCATCATTGCTAAAATCTCCTTTGTTAGCTCTGAGAAATCAGGTACAAACCTTCGGATAAAGTTAACTTTTTTGAGAAAGGAATGTACTTGTGTTTTGTTTGTAGGAAGAGACAGGGTTTTGATTGAATCCACTCGATTTGGGTCAATTCTAGTCCCTTCTTTGGAAACGATTTGGCCAAGTAACTTTCCCTCCATCACTGCAAAGATGGTCTTCTTCGGATTCAATGATATCTTGTGATACCTACATCTTTCAAACACTTCCACAAGATGTGAAAAGTGATCATTCCGTTTATTTGAGAAAATAGTTAAGTCATCAAGGTAGACGACTATAATCTTGTCTTTGAGGTCCCCAAATGCCAAGTTCATGGCCCTCTAAAATGTAGCACCGGCATTGATAAGGCTGAAAGGCATCCTTTCATAAGCAAACGTCCCCCACGGCGTGGTGAAAGTAATCTTAATCTGGTCCTCCTCTGCCACTGGAATCTGATTGTAATCGGAAAAACCATCAAGAAGTGACAGTATCTCTGATCCGGTGACTATCTGCAAGGTATGCTCCATGATTGGTAATGGGTAATTGTCCTTTAAGTACGACTAATTCAAATTCCTGAAATCCATGCAAATTCTGATTTCACTGTTCTTTTTGCGCACAGGAACTATATTAGACATCGAGGTGGAATGATGAATAGGAAATATTATCTTCGAGTCCACCATCTTCTAAATCTCCATGTAGATGGTACCTTGAATTCGTGGATTGTAATGTCTTTGATTTTGCCCAAAAGGCTTGACATCAGATTTCAAAGGAATTGTATGTGACAATTCTATGGGTGTGAAGTCTTTCAAGTCTTCATAAGACCAGGCAAATACATCCTTGTATTGTTTGAACAAGGCGATAAACTTCTCAGTCTCTTCTGGAGTACAACATTTGCCTAAATTCACAAACCGAGGCTTGTCTTCAATGCCGATGTTAACTTGATTGTATTCTACAGAAGTATTAACACTTGACCTCTTCTGATCTTGGATGTATCGGTCATGCCTGTCAAAAATATCGTCTAAAGATAGAAAACCCTTGGGAATTTGATTTCCTTTCAATTGTATGATCCCAGATTCCGTAGCTTCAAAGTTTTCAGCAATTGACTCTTTGAAAGGAGTAGAACTTCCTTCAAAGAACAATTCTTTGTAGTTATCTCCCATGACGAGAAATTCTTCAATATCCTCATCATCATCAAAGACTTGCCAGTTGTCTGAGTTATCTGGTATAGTTGGCCTGTAAATCAGCTCAATAGCAAAAGAATTCTGATGAAAGTCAGAATGTGGCATGAAAAGAGCAGTTGAAACTGCAAGAGCATCAACTTTGCCATTGTTTGTTCTTGGAATGTATTTGATGTTAAATGCATCGAACCAGTTGATTGCATTCCACACCCTCTGCTTGTAGAATTGTGTTGAATTTAGTGAACAGATTTGAATGCACAAAAATTAATTCAAAAAACAACACAATATACAGCAGATACCTTGGGAAAACCCTCCTCTTGAGGGAGAAAAACCCAGCCAATAATATCTCTTATATTATTGAATCAATAAATGAATCTCCTTTACAATAGGCCAATAAGAAGGCCAATACACAGCATCACAATCTGATGCAATACAAAACTGAGTAATATAAACTGCCAATAATTATCTCTGCCTTTTACTTAGATCACAATCTGCTCTTTGCACAAACTCGCACTTGAAGAAATTGAAGATAGAACAATGTAAAATGGATGATGAATGAGAGAAACTCATCGAATATAAATATCATATGAAGAGACGCCACCTTCCAAAGTAAGTCGGCCTTACAAAGAGACGCATCCAATGAGATATAACTCGTCCTCATAAAGAATCGAGCCTCTTAGAGAAATCATGTCCCAGGGAGGAATGAGGTCGGCCTCATAATCAATTCGCACCTCTTCATTAACTTGTGCAAATACAAATATTTAAAATATAATAATCAATGTTTGTGTCTCTTTATCAAGTCATATATAATAATTAAATAACCGATGGCTAGTATTTAATTATTATCTCCATGCGATCTGGGCTGGAAGAATTTGCCTGAAGCTACTACGAACTTCAACAAATTGAAGGCGATTCTTTCTAACATGAAACTGCTCTCTGACTTGTTTAACAATCAGCTCTACATCTCCTTCAACTTTAAGCAGCTTGATCCCCCTTCGCGTTCTTGAGACCTAATAAAAGCGCCTCGTATTCAAGAGTGTTATTGGTGCATTCAAATTGCAACCTATATGCGAATGGATATAGACGACCTTCGGGAGAGATAATCACTACTCCCGCTCCTCAACTTGATGTTGAGCAACTGCCGTCAAACTACATTGTCCACATTTTAGATTCTTCATTTGACAATTTCGTGGAAAGTGCAAAATTCTAACAATCTTCAGTCACTTCTGACACCATAGCATATGTGCCTGGACCCATGTCTTGATACAACACTTGAGCATGTGGATCCTGGGACTTTACCACTGTAAACTTTGACTTCGTTTCAGGCTCCAGCTTGAATGTACCCTTCTCTAATGGAATTTTCACGAACGAGCAATCCATTTGAATCTCTCCTCCGAGATCTTTATAGAAACTCTTGCTAAGTAGCATCCCGTAGTTGGTAGGAATATCAGCCACTAAGATGGTCATCATGATCTTCTTCTCAGGACATGACGCTAGCCTTACTTGTGCATCTTTAAGTTGACCAACTAACGACATCGGCTTGGACTCAAGTAACACTTTTCTTGAGTAGGAGTGCACGATAGTCCCAACGCATTCATAATCTGTAGAGGCATAACGTTGTCGGAAGCTCTGCTATCAATTATACAATTGCTCAGTTTGAAACCTCCTATATACAAGGATATATAGAACGGTTTTGGCTTCTCTTCTGCAGGCATGGAGGACTATAGTAATGGTGGCTGGGCAACAGCCTTCTTTTTCACAGCCTTTAAGATTCTATCCAGTTGTTCTGGATGATCTTGTAGATACTCCAGTTGAGAGATTTGCACCTTCGTCTTCATCATAGAAGACATGATGTCGAAACTTGCTGAAGACGAATCTAGAGCAGTTGGCAGAATGTTTTCTTGTGAAGTCTTGGGATTGGAAGTAGAAGCCACTTCCTTCCCTTTTCCATTTTAATTCCGCTTCTCTTCTTCCTCCTTCTGTGCTTTGAAATGTTGTGCACGTGTGAACACAGGTGAGGTGATATTCTCCTGATTTATTGCGAGAGAAAATTGGTGGTATTCTTCTTCTTGTTCTTCATTTATGGGTTCTCGATCAAAATAACCCGTTGTGGAGTCGCCATCAAAGTTGTTCATCTGTGATGAGACGACGTTTGAACTTGAAGGTATGAATCCTGAACTAGGAGCAGCATCGGCAAATCCCATGAGCTGATTCATTCTTTGGTTCTCCGAACATGTAGCACCGGTGTGTTCAACAGAATCATGGAAAGTGCAAAAGACTGTGGGCTTCTCAACATCATTATTTTGCTTCGGTTGTCCTTGCAAAAACTTTGACTTGTAGTTGTTGTATGGCTAGAAGTTGTTTCTTCTCGACTGGTACTGCTGTTGAGGTTGAAATGATGGTGGTGTGGGAAAGGCCGATTGCCCTTGAGGGGGTGACTGTCTTTTCAGTATAGTCACCTCCTTTGCTACCTTCTGTAGCAATGGATTAGCCGACGCTTGCATGAGCAGTCTAATTGAATCATCCTTCATCTTGCCTGTCGTAATCATATTGTCTTTGAGCTTGATTGCTTCTTCTTGAAGGAGCTGTAGACTATCTTCTTCACTTATCTTCAAGAAAAAGGCTATTTTGGATGGTAGTGCATTGATGAAGGAACTCCTTAGAATTTCATTAGATGGATTTAAAGTGTGAGAAAGATGTGTAACAAGGCGATTAAACCTTGCTACAAATTCTCTCATCGGTTCATGTGACTCCATCTTCGAATTCGAGAGTTGTGCAAAAAGTCTATGACTGTCCTCGGCGGGATTGAACCTCGCCAAGAACTTCTCACTCATGACTGCCCAACTGGTGATGATGCCTGGTTCAAGGTTTTTGAACCAGTCTGCTGCGTTGTTCTCAAGAGTCTCCACAAAGAGACATATTGCGATGTCCTCATGTGCAACATGCAGGACTGAACATGCCGCTGTGAATGCTGAAAGATGTTCATCAAGATGTCTGGAACCATCGCCATGAAATCTTGGGAAAAACTTGCGTGAACCCTTGGGTAGTTCATGGTGGCCTTGTAAAGCCAACGGTCCAATATTGTTGCCCCAAGGCAAGGGGGCTGGACGTCTTGCATTCCTACCATTTTGACTGTTGTGGTTGTGGTTGTTACGATCACCCATTTCTTCTGTTGGAATGGGAATTTCTTCTAAAATTTCTCCTTTAGTGAATTGATCAGGAGCCTCTTGAAAGACTGGATCTGGCTGGATAGGAGGATCACCTCTTCTTCTTCTTGTATATACTCGGTACGCTAGGATGTTTAATTCCATGCGGGAGGTGGCAAAACTGGTCTACCTATTGCAAGATTTGCTTTCTCTTCTTCTTTATCTAGAGTGGTAGTCGCGTTTCTCCACTGAGTGGTAGATGTATGATTTTCAAAGATAAAAGTGCGCAAGCTATTGATGATGTCTAACTGCTCTGCTTCGATGAAAACTAGATTCGGCTGTATAATAGGCGAAATTAGTCTTGGTTGTTGAATTGGAGCAGTAGGGCACCAGATGGTCATTCCTGTGACATAAAGCGTAAGCTTTGTGAAGTTTGCTTGCCTCGTGCCCCACGGTCGGTGCCAGAAAATTGTTGGCGTAACAATTAACACCTCTAGAGTGCAAATTGGTACGGACAACTATGCACACTGCATAATGAGTGCTCTTCAAATTAGGAGGAGAAGCTCCCTTGTACTGCTGAAATGCGTGGAAAAGAAAAGTAAACTAAGTCCCTATCTTTTTGTTCTTAACTGGAAGAGGCACAAGGTTAAGAAAAACCACAAACATTGCAGCTAAGGATTTTCTGGTTTCGCAAATCACTAACTACAACTAAACTAAAGCTTTAAATCTATCTAGTCTCCTCAAGTGAACAGAGCATGAGGAAATGGAGTAGGAATGTTCTATACGATAAACTTTAGGTACAAATTCACAATGTGAAGGCAAGGTGGCACAACTATTTGCTTGGCTGGGAAGAAGTTTATTGGAAACGACAAATAAACGATAAACTAAGTACAAATTCACAACATGAAGGCAAGGTGGCACAACAATTTGCTTGGCTGAATAGGTTTATTAACACACATCAAACGATAAGCTTTAGGTACAGATTCTCAACATGAAGGCAAGGTGGCGCAACTATTTGCTCAATTTGAATAGGCTTATTAGAAAGAAAACATAAAGGATAGCCAACTAGGACAGTAAATTGCATAGGCGAAACACGCATACAATCCACGATCAAACTAGCCACTATATTTAACTAAGATGAGCATTCGCCATAATAACAGCATGAAACCCGAGTGGCATAACTATTCATCATCATAATAAAAACTCGTGAACAGATACAAAATAAGCAATATTACAGGCAACGTGGGCACAACATATATTACTTTCTCGTGCAAAAGTTATTTACAAATGAGCTGAAAGCTCTTATTTATATACATCGAAAGGTGTAGGGAACCTTAAAATCACCTTGAGTCAACTACAGTCTTGCATGCATGCAAGATTTTATTGCTAAACCCTAATAAAGAAAACTATACAGTTAACTGGAAAGCTACCATCAGTTAACCGATACATCTAATCTAAATGGACAATGTGCAAGCATGCACGTCCTTATTGGAAGCAAGTTAACTGGAACACTACCATCAGTTAACGAAAACCCTAAATGAAACTCCAAGTCCTGCAAAATATCTTTGAGGATAAGATAGACATGCATGGACCTAGCAAAGAGAACTGAAGATGAAAGTCGAGTTCTAATTGCATGCTCCTGGTTCTATCCTCGAAAATAACTGTAGGTTCTAACTGACTGATCACTGGCCGCTATCTCGAATAACTAACCCCTCCACGAGGTTGTTGACTGCGTCACCATTTGGGGCATTGATACTTTGCCGAAGTATACTATGTCTGTGCAGCATGTCCTCACCACCTGTGATCTGGCATTGAAGTTCACCTCTGCTCCTAACTGCCTCATCAAACAACGCTGACATGACTGTAAGTTGATTCATCTTACAGCCAACGGTCTCCCCACTGAAAATACCACGAATAAGTGTCTGGAGCTCTAACTGAACATCAACAAGCTCAACATACGCACCACCCTCAAGCTGATATTGGCACGGTATGCAAGACACGAAAGTTCTCACATATCAGAGTGCACTAGTGACGTGCTCTCTAGAACCTCTGTCACGATCACTTAGTATGTCGGATCATCTCACAAATTGGTGTGTTGCAGAGCTGAACTGAATTAGAAAAGATCCCCCGGAAACAGATTTTGCAGATTCATCCATCGGAGGGGTCAAATGCAAGGGCACCCCTGGGCTATAGGGGCGCAAAAACTATAAATTTGACAGCCTCTGTGACATGCATTCTCTTCGTACCTTTAGCTTCTGACTTCAATTGCCGGAGTTCTGCAACTTGGATGACTTTGCTTGGTAATTCGTTGGAAAGCTGGTTCAATTATGAAGAGATTGAATGTGTTTGCAAACAAAAGCAACTAAATCTGAGCCTTCAAAAAGAAGGGCACCCCTGAGCTACAGGGGCGCATATTTGCTTTCTGCAAAATGTGTTCATCTATTTCTGCCTTCGTAAACACTGTTTTGGTCAGTCAATTGACCTTGTAGGAGTATAATTCTGTCGTGAAGCACTTCTTCATCATAACATGTCCTGCTTTGAGTCCCAGGTTCGGGTTTTGACCTCCAGGTACTGACCAATTGCTGCTAACGACTGACATGACACTGACCAAAGTCCATACTTGACTTGCCCAAAAACTATATTTTGACATCATTTTAACAAGGTTTAGACTCTTTTAAGCAAAATGCCTTAATGAAGTAAAAATTTTGGTTTGGGTACAACAATCCGAAACCTGATTACACCTCCAATTGCCTCACTGCAGTCATTTTCCTTTCACGCCCATCCAACCCATCTCCATCACCCAACTATATTCATTTTCCCATGCCAGTATTATAAACTTATTACACCCAATGATTATTGATTGCCAATAATTATATTAGACCAATGTTTCCGATGATTTTCCTCCACAAGGTATAGTGGCTAGCACAAAGGTCTAGGAAAGTGCACAACACTCAGAAATTTACACAACAACCGCCAAAATAATAATCACGACCTACCAAATTGGAGTATTGTTAGCATCCCTTCTAAATAAGGAATGTGGCATTCAAAGTTTTTAAAAGGAGGCATTCAAGATTGTCATGCCAACTTATGGAAGTTACACCATCATGAAGAAGTATCATTTCACTGGCAATTTCTCATTGTGTTTAATAATAAAATTTCACCCTCCAGCTAAGACTATACCTGAAATATTCCAACGTCATCTTAATAATTCCGGCAATCACCAAAATTATGAACACATCAACCTTGCATTACATATAAACATCAATTCAATAGTGTACTGTAATGCCCCCATTTTGGCCATACGCTCTTCTTTGACTGATAGCCTATTTCCGGAAATCCGTAGGTTGATCAAAAGTGAAATTAGGGTTTCCTTGCTTGGTGGTTTGTGGCATTTCTAGGTATTTACTATTTTTAGTAAATACTAATTTTGGCAGTGGTTCAGTTGTCAGCTTTCATTAAGTCTTGATTCCAGCTCAGTTCTGCTTTCTGTTGGTTTTGAGGTAAACTTACTATTTTTGGCAGTGGCTATTTTTAGTAAGTCTAATTTTGGCAGTGGCATCATCAGCAGTTCAACTCAAATCATCTTGTTATCCATGGGTCACCGATTACTCCTTGGGCCGAGTTTGGACTTAGTCAATTTTCATGTCTTGAAGTTTGTACCCATGCCTAGGCTTATTATTTCAAGTTGTTTTTAAAAGGGGACCTCAAGTGAGCATTTAATTATTTAATAAATGCTTTGTATTTTACAATATAGAAATGGATACTAAAGGGGAAGTTGGGAATGATATTTTATTATTTCAAAAGTAAAGGCAAAGATTAGTCCCTTTTTGGAGTTGAAGTGATTCAACTTCTTGGAATTTGAAGAGTTCTTGTTGCTTCATTTGCCAACAAAGCTTATATATTACTCTTGTTTGAAAATTTTGGAGATCATTGTTTATGCTAATGTTATGTTGTCAAAATGACAACTTGTTTAATACTTCGAGGGATGCTTACCTCCTAGTTCCAATCCAATTTCGTGTTTGAAAGACAACACCTAGTTGGTCTTATTGCTGCTTCTTAATCAGACTTCTCAATCAGACTAGCAGATTGTGCTTCAAAGTTGGTGAATTTTGGTGAGAATTTCAGTTTTAATGTTGCTGATGTATACACAGCTGAAGGTGTTTTTCATTGACAGCTTTTGATGTGAATTTATTTTGGTTATGGGTATTTGATCCTTGCAATTCTATGCTAATGGCGATCATATTTGGAGAATTTCAGAATTTAATTCCAAATATTTGATTTTTAGAAAGAGAAATCGCCCCTCTTGAGGGCCATACCATCTTGAGAGTGCTTTGGGATTCGTGCAAAATAATATCATGAGTTTTGATGCAGTTTTGTGGTTTGAGTTTGGGCGCCTATCCTCCAAAGAGACTTTTCATTTCGTTTCATTCAATTCAGAGGTATATTGAAGGAGTTGTGATCATTTTTATGAGTTTGCTATTTGCTGATAGACATTTCCAGATTGCAGATTTTTATATCAGACTTGTTAGTTTTTGATATAATGCTGGTTTGAGCTTCAATTCTTCATCTTATATCATTGTAAATGTTAGAGGAAGGTATTTTATAATGTCCCTTATAAACTTTGACATTTCCCTGAGTGGCCAGTTAACAGCACTTTCTTTGGGAACGAGAAGGCTAGTCGGAAATGGGTTTCCATTTTGAGGAGTCATTATTTCGAGGAGATGATAGTTTTAATGGTGGCGATTCAACCACGCGGGTTTCAGGAGGCTTGAGTGGTATCAATTAGATCTCGGCATTCAGAGTACTTTTTGGGAATTTACTATTTTTAGTAAATTCTATTTTTGGCAGCTTTTCAGATGAGTTCAGCTCGGTTGGCTTCCTGTTTCAGTGGTCAGATGTTTGGCTCAGTTTTGGCTTCAGTGCACCTCCGGAGGGATAAGCTAAGTTATTTCATTAAAAGGCACATTTAAATATTATATTTTAATGTTGACCTTGGGCTTAGAATTAATGACTTAAAGATGTTTTAAAAAAGGGGCCTTTGAGGGTGGCGCCCTCATTAATTGATTATTTTAATTATTGCCTAAGTCAAGCAAGCTTATGTTGGGCGCACTTTTCAAGCTTGACTTTTAATTAAAATATCATTTATTAATCTTTGAAGGAGAAAGTACGCCCTCTTGAGGAGATCAGGGAATTTGACCTAAAAGAAGACTTTAGGGTTTCGTGAAGTCAAACGAAACTTATAAAAAGAGGGCTTGTGCATCAGTTTGGATTATCTTGGAAATTACACCGTTATGCTACCGGATTGATTCTGGATTGCTTCGAGGGATGAAGACCTCCTAGTTTGGGCATCGTTTCATGTTTGCAAGACAACATCTAGCGGTGATTTATTGTACTGTGAGTTGCATTTGAGTTCGTGCATTATAAGCATCATTGTAATCCTTAGTTTCTGATTTTCTGCATGTTAGAGGTTTTTCTAAGTTGCATTTTGATACAGCAGATTGCATATTTAATTCATATCTTGAAAAATACAAAAAAAAGAGTTCTGGGTATCACATATATTTCATTGTTTAGGGTAGGCGCTTCAATTCCTCAGTTTTCAGATTTTATTGTTAAGAAATGAATTTTTAAAAGGAGGCCGTACCATTTCAGCTGGGCCGTACCTCTTGTGATGCATTGGGATTCGTAATAAATAAAATAGAAGCATTTAGAACAGTTATAGAGTCTTAAGCTGGTCGCCTAGGTCATTGAAGTTGATTGCACTTGTTCTCAAGTCAATAGAAGGTCATTCTGGGAAGATATGAGCATTTTAGTACTTCTTAGGGTTGCTGATTCATGCACTTAACAAGCAGATTTGTGACAGAAATCAATATTTCTGGTTTGTAACATTTGAAGGCTATTGATTGGTATTACTATGCACAGTAAAGGTGGTTTCATATGATGTACTGATGAGCTTCTAATTTCATAAGATATTGGCAGGCAAAAGGCTCTGAATTGTAAGACTGACAGTAGTACTGGCAGTTATTCTTGCTTGTTTAAATCTGGTTGTAATTCTCGATCTCAATTAATTTATTGTAATAGCTAGAACTCCACCCTATGGTAGCTACTGCCCACTCTGGGTAGCAAGCACATTCTGGGTGTCGAGTAGTTTCTTTTCTCGGCATTTATTCTTTCAGCAATTTCTTGTATTCACTCTGTCATATGGTCGCCCCTCCGCTTGTTGGTTGGGTAGCACACATACCGTTGAGTTCTTGCAATTAGACTAGAAGACCCTCGACCAATGCTCATCATGCAGTTGCATCGGTTGGGAGAGTTCACGGTACTAAGCAGGTTGTTTCCTCTACGATAATGCTGTAATAAATCATCCAGTGCGGTTAAGTTGCTTTATTACACGTTTGGTTTTCTCATCAACCTTAGCGGTTGCCTTTGCTAATAAGTATGAATTGGAAAAAGCGAAAAATTTGGCACCGAATATTTCAATACTCTATTGTTTAATTTCTTGGAAGATTATCTATTCTATTTAGCATTTGTTCTTTATTCTTTGTAAAGCTAGTTAGTAGTACTAAGCATTTCCTTTACTATGCTGCAATTTTATGTCACGTTTTACTCCCTGAGGTGAGTGTGGTTGGGTTTTTAGGGCTTTTATATCTTGTTTGTAATTTCCCCCCACGTTATAAGTGGTTGTGTGGACAGTATTTCCCCCACGTTAATAAGTGGAAGAGTGGATTTAAAGGCTGGCTTGCTGCCTAATAATTGTTGTAAACTCACCCACTGAATAAGTGGAGTATTCCCACCACTCTGTGGATGCCCGCCGCAGCGGATGAATTGTTTTAATTGTAATCTTTTCCCCCCACTGTTTGGTGGTAGTGAGGAAATGCTTTTCATGGCTGGTCATCCGCCTATCAGTTTCTAGTTTTCAAATTCAACACTCCGTCATATGTTAGCACCTCGCCCTCAGTGGGATCTTGAGTGCACATTCTTGACGTTGAGTAGTTTTCATTTCAAGTTCAGATTTCTATTTGGAGCTAACGCTAACTGAGTTGATTAAGTGCTGGTTATGTGTGTTAATTCATCGAAAAAAATTGGTTAGCATATTTCATGTACCTCTTTATGCATATAATGCCATTATAATACTCCCAATATTCCACGCCCAACAACAGTAAAATTAAATTTCCCCTTACAATTTTGAGTATTAGAAGATTCAATAAACCTTTGATTAGTCTTGAAAATCAAATCATTAAAGACAAGCACTGAATTTGGATAAATCGGTCAACCATCAACTAGGGTGGATCTCTCACCATCGTAGCGAATATTCTTCTTGAGGGTTACCGTACTTAGGAAGTCCTTGAAGTCTCTATGCAATTCCCAAAAAATCTTCTTGTATCCCCAAATAACTCAATATTATTATTTTATTCATTTCCCACACTCCAATGCCTTTTTGAAATAAAATAATATTTAATTCATTCCTTACATCTCCCATTTATTTTCCCAAAGAGCATTAAAATAATCCCTTTAAAATTTGCTCCTACTTAGTCACCTTTTATTGACAAATAAGTCATTTTAAATATTTTAATAAATACTTAAGTGAAAATAGTAACTCAGGCGTTTATTTCATTTCTTCCACCTGACTTCGGAAACACCTTGGGAATACCACCCCAATTGACATGGAATGATGTCGAACTCTGCTACTCCAAGAATTGCGGGCTCCTTGAATCATTTGATTAGCCTATAGGAACTCGATGGATAGGCTAAAACTCACAATTGGCTAACTCACGAGGGGGACATTACAGTCCTCCCAAAAATTGCTTGTCCCCCAACAATTGTAAATTTGGATGTTGAAGAAGTTGCTTGCTCTCTTAAGTGGCATTCTCAATTGGCAAATTCTTCCACTTAACTAAATATTCTCTGGTAGTTCTCCCAAGCACGCTCCCTGAAATCAATGATAGCTTTCAAAATGAGAATCAATTTTCCCTCCTCATCCAATAGTGGCAACTCGAAAGAAGGAATTACATTATGCCCAAGTGCTTTCTCAAGGCGTGAAACATGGAAAACATTATGTACTTTGCTATTTGCTGGTAACTCTAGCTCATAAGCCATTTCTCCAATTCTCTTGGAGATCCTGAACGGGCCATAAAATCTTGGCTCAAGTTTTTCTGATCCACTCTTCTTGAGAGTGGACTACTTGTAAGGTTGCAACCACAAATATACCATATCCCCTATCTCAAAGACATTCTCAATGTAATGTTGTTCTGCATATTGTTTTTGCTGATTCTAGGCTTGCTATATGTTTTCCTTCAAGGAATTCATAATATCGTGACTTTCCTATAATAAGCCCTTGGCCTTGGGTACCCTACTCTCTCCAAAAAGTAAATCTATGAAGCTAGGAGCTTCATACCCATATAAAGCCATGAATGGTGACATCTTAATTGACATGTGGTAGGTAGAGTTGTAATAGTATTCACCTAAATGCAACCATTTTACGCATGCTTTCTGCTGCCTTGAGATGTAATTCTTGAGATATCTTTCCACCCACTTATTCACAATTTCAATCTGACCATCTATTTGTGGGTGTTAGTTGGTACTAGGAGTGAGCTCAGTCCCACTCAATGTGAAAATTTCTTGCCAAAATAAACTCAAGAACCTGCTGTCCCTATATTGACTATGTTCTTGGGCATCCCATGTAATCGGAATACCTCCCTAAAAAAAAATCTGCCACCTGTACTGCTGAAAAAGTTGCTGATATAGAAAAGAAATGGGCAAATTTGGTTAATCTATCAGCCACTACATAAATGCAATCTTTATTCTGTACCTTAGGAAGTCCCGTTATGAAGTCTAAAGAGATGCTTTCCCATTTTTTGTTGGGAATTGGAAGGGGCTGCAATAAACAGGCAGGATAAGTATGCTCAACCTTATTTCGTTGACAAGTGTGACATTCTCAAACATACTTGAGGACTTCATTTTTATGTCCTTTCCATGTAAACCTTTCTCGAATTTGCCTATATGTTTTGAAGAAACCCGGGTGACCAGCCATTGGTGTATCATGAAAGGACCTTATTACCTTTGCCTTAAATTCAAAATTAGGTACCAAATACATTCTGTTTTTGTAAATAGCTAATTCATTCGCCACATTGTACCTGTCATCTTGTGTAGTACCCTCAATGATATGAGTAGCCCAATGATCCTTAGCGTACTCAGTTGTCTGCTCTTTCTAATCTGCTGTAACCTCCACTAATGAACATATATATCATTGAACAATGAACAATGAAGCAGCCATCACTATTTTCCCATTCACATCTTACTCACCTCAATTTTGGGGTGTCCATTTGATCTTCAAGCTGTCCACCTTCAATCCTCTTTTTCCATTAACATGGATAGTGGTTTAGAAAGTTAAAGTTATTTTTGTGATTTTATATTTATTTTAACAAATCATACCACTTCATAAAGGCTGCAACTTGGGATGGGTAGAAATTCCCAATTTCACCTAATTTTCGTAGTTGATGATTTTGTGGGGGAATTAGAATATGCTGATGTGCCATTTTTAATCAGATACTCATGATGTTCATAGCTGTGTTCATGTGTAATACTGATATTACTAACAGATGAAATTCTGACTTTGCTAAAGTAGTAGATAATTTTTGTGATCTTCACAGAAAAGACACTTACTGGAAAATAATGAGATAGCTGAGCTTTGTGTTCAGCACACACTTATCAAATGTTCACAGATTGATAGCATTATTGTTATGTGTGTATTGTGTAGCCTTCATTAACCTCAATATGGTTATATATATTTTCATTTTGTTGTTGACCCAGATAAGTAAAAGTTTTTAATGGGATAAACTGGCAAGTTTTCAGGTTGTTGGAGATATCACACAGAAGGATTGTTTGCTTCCTGAGTACTTTCAAGGTGTTAAAAAGGTCATCAATGCAATATCTGTTATTGTTGGGCCAAAGGAAGGGGACACACCTGACAGAGAAAAATATAAACAAGTATGGTGTACACATTCTTGATTTCAGCTTAAGTATGAGTCATTACCATTGTAGAGCCCAGAGCCAAATTATTGAATTGTGGGATCATACGTATTGTTTATGTTTAGTAGAAAATCCTGTAATTTTGGTATGAAGTTTCAAATGGAACTTCTAATATGGGGCATAATGTAATGATCTCTTTCTAATTTTGGCAATGATCTTTTGTAATCAGTATTCAGCTCTCCGCATTGGCAAGTTCATGACAGTTGAAAATATAAACTAGAAGGTTGAATGTGATTTGTAGCTTCTCATGTTTTTTGGGTTTGGCTGCAGGGAATCAAGTTTTTTGAACCTGAGGTATGAATTACCTACCTTCCATACATATTTGCAGTCAAATTAGCCTGTAGTTTGGTGGAATCCATACTTCAACTGCATATAGTACTACCACAATTTAAGAATATAGTTAGTTATTTATAATTCAGCCTTCTCAATTACTTTGTTAGCTTTGAGACAGTAAAATTTATTTCTAATAGGTGCAGAAAATAGAACTAATTTTTCCATTGCTGCTGCCTTCTCCTCAAAGTAGATAAAAGGCGATTCACCAGAGATGGTGGAATATGTTGGGATGAAAAACTTGATCAATGCAGTAAGAGATAATGTTGGTCTTCGAGATGGAAAAGTCCTATTTGGTTTCCAAGGTGCTTTTTATTGT
>VDFB02041471.1:0-13203 GCA_007258455.2 Sequoia sempervirens
AAGAGGAGTTAACACAAAAGAAGGACCATCTTGAACTATGGTGTAAGTATTTTCCCTACCATCATACAATGCCCTCTTGTCATATTGCCAAGGTCTGCCTAATAAGAGATGACAACAGTCCATTGGAAGAACATCACAAACAACACTATCATGATAACCACCAATTTGAAAATCCACTATAGCCTTTTCATTCACCAACAAAGATTGATCATCAGTTAACCATGAGATTTTATAGGGACATTCACGAGGAATCTTTTTCAATCCTAACTTATTGACCATTTCACATGACACCATGTTTTCAGTTGAGCCAGAATCAATGAACACTCTACATACCTTGTCCTTGCACTTACAATTTGTCTTGAAGAGACTTTTCCTTTGCAAAGGTGCTTCCTCTTTTGTTGCCTTCAAGATTGTTTTTCTCACCATCAACATTTCCCCAACCTCAGGATCTGCATTCCTACTTGGAGAACAATGACTTTCACACTCCTCTTCCTGTACCAATTGTGCTCTTCTATCAATCTTCTTGTCTCCACTAGAAGAACTACCAACCCTCTCAGGACACTTCCATGAAGGATGGCCAAACTCATTGCATGTGTATCATCTTCCTGCAAAATCATTAGAACCTCTACCAATACCAAACCTTCCTCTACCTCTAAAACCAAAACCACCTCTAGAATCATTGTGGTCTTTACCTTTGTTTGCTCCTTGATCTTCATTTGGCTACTTTGATGTAGAAGGTATTCCTCTTCCTCTTGCACTAGGACCACCTCTTCCTCTTACTGCTTTCTCTTGTCTCCTTTTAAGCTTCTCCTCCACCCTGATTGCCATTTGATAACAATCCTCTACACTCCTAGGGTTAGCCAAAACTAATTCATCCTGTATATTAAGCCTCAAACCACCAATATATCTAGCAATTTTTTCATCTTCATTCTCATGATGACCAGACCTCAAACTTAATTTATAAAACTCCTCAGTATAGGACTTAATATCCATTTCCCTTTGCCTCAAACTTTGCAATTTTTTAAACATTTGAATTTGGTGATCTTTGGGTAAGAATTTACCTTTGAGTTTAGATATCATCTTGTCCCATGATGTGATTTTAGACTTTCCTTGTTTCCTCCTCTCAGACTGAAAGTAATTCCACCATACCAAAGCATGACCCTGCAACTTAGTCTTTGCAATCCTTATTCTTTGCTCCTCGGGAACTTCTTCACATTCAAAATGGTTATCTAATGCAGCAATCCAATCAAGTAGTTCTTCATCATTTAGACTACCACCATATTTAGAAACATCAAGTTTTACCTTAGGCTTGTCACCTTTCACTGCCTTCAACAACTTTTCCATTCTTTGGTCTTCTGGATCAAGTTCTTCTTCCATGTCTTCAAACTCCTCATCTTCCTCTTCTTCTGGCTCACTCTCTTCAGCATCTCTTCTCTTGTTTGTCTCCAGGGCTATGACTCTCTCTTCCAACTCTTTGAGTTCTCTTGCATGCCTTTCCTTCATCTCCCTCATCTCTTTAGCCATATCTTTGCTCTTTGGAGGCATCTTGTCAACCTTTCCTTTTCTTCAACCTGTAAAATGCAAACCAAAACCTACTCCCTACTATGATGCAGATCCTAGGTGGATAATAACTCTCAACAAACTAATGTCAATATCAGAAACAATGAACCCTTCTTGAAAACACCTTCAATTTGCCAAGCATCAACTCACCCTCAAGGGTCTCAACCCTTCAAATTTGCAAAACAACACCAACCCTCCACCAAGGCCCTGAAAAAGTTTCTAAACATTCCAATGATGACAATTTATCCATTTAAAAGCAATCTCAAAGTTAGATTCTTCACAACCTTCAAAACTCACCTTCTACCACTAGCATTCCTTGTAGTACAGGAAAACTGATTTTTTTAGTCTTTAGACCAAATTATTCCAAAACACCAAAGAAATAAAACATAGAATCAAAGGCTAAATTTCAAAAATTGAATCTTTGAATGTAAAATGTATGTAAAATCATTTTAAAAGGTCTTGGGTGGTTATATTTTAATATATTTAAAGTCACTAAGGGGTTGGTTGAGTCATTTTGTTGCAAAAGTTGCAAAACATGTAAAATTGCAAAAGTGCAAAATGTGAACAAAAGCAAGAATATGAAGGGTCAATTGGTTGTAAAGGGTAGTTAATTAGTTGGAAATGAATGGGAAGTAATTATTTATGTTTTAAGCATCTATTTAAGCCTTGGAGAGGCGAACCAAAGGAAGGCAATGTAAATTGGAATCAATTTTGTCAATTTCAATACCCTATTTTGAAGTTTTAACAATTTTCTTCCTGTTTCTAGGCCTTGTCCGGTTTAGTACAGCCTAGAAACTTTGTGAAAGTAGTTTTATGGTGTAGGTTATTGAATAATCCTTCCATTGGTTCAAGTATCATTCATTTTTATTGAGTAATAAGAAAGTTATGATGATTTTTGTGTAGGCAGGCAGTTCAGAAATAGTTTTTCAGAAATTGCAGTTCAGAAAACATGTTAGTACGGACATAAAACTTGGATATATGGAAAGATATTGATGTGGTGAATAAAATTTATTTTTACCAGTAATTTTTATAATGATATTTAAGGGGTCAAACAAGTCATTTCCTAAAAACTGTTCTGAACATAGGGTTTTTGGGGTTGCATACAAAAAAATGTGATTTCTTCTAATTTGTATGGTGGAAACTTCTAAAAATTTGTGGAAAGATTCATTTTGAGGTGTTTATTACTATATCCAAGGTTTCGGAGAATTTGAATAAGGTTTGATATATTTTTGGTGATGCCCTAGGCTGCCCTAGTTGTTAAAATTGCATGTTTTGGGTGAATTTGAGAGGTTCAAGGATGGAAAAGTGTGAAATATTTTGGGGAAGCAATTTTTGATGATTGTTTGAGTTTGTGCAGACATATTCCAGTATGATTGAAGGTGTGGCAAGTTGGTATGAGGTTTAGAAAACATACTTTCTACAAACCCTCATTGAATGGAGCTTTGTTCAAGCCTTGAGTATGGGTTTTTGTATTTGCTGCTTTAATAGATGATTTTTCTTGAGAAAGATGATTGAGTTGATGGTTTTATGAGTTGATTCAATGCTGCCTCTAGTTATTTGTGGTTTTGGAGTTGATTTGAGGGTACATGCTTTGTTATATTGGCCTCTTTGGAGCCTTATTTCTCAAGAATGAGTAGTTGAAATTGTCTCAAAGAAAGAGTATTATATTTCATGAACTAGGTTGGATGTTGTGAACCTTTGTCTCTGCATCAACTTTACCATTCTTTGGTATCATTTAATTAATCTTTTCAGTTTGTATGACTTGAACTTTGTCTTTATGTATTCCTGATCCAGTTATTTTGACCTTATCATGTTCTGGACAATATTGGTTCTCAATTCTATGAATTATCTCCAGACACATCATACAATTGTTTTCTGAGTGTGCAGCATTATTCAACCTGCACCAATCCTACAACAACAAACTTTTTAGTGAAATTTTGATTTTATCGCTCTCTTGAGCTTTTGCAATAATATTCTTCTAAAATTTATCATAAGGACTATTCTCTTCTTCAGAAGAATCACAATCTGATTCAATTAAAACATTTGTCCCAGGATTCAATTGATTAGGTTTCTTAGTATCACACGTAAAGACTTCTTCTATTTTAACTCCTGAACTTCATATTTTGTAAACTCTTGGTTCTACATCAATGTATAGAACTTCATTTCTCTAATTATAATCAATGATCATATATTTCATGTGTGGTTCTCTTTCGATTTTGATTTTGATTTGGTTAGGAACTCCCTTCCATGGTAACCACATATGTGAGAAATCAGTAGCCATATATCCATTCAAGGTTTTAGACCAATCTCTGCTCAAAATCATACCATAAGTATCAGGTATCTCAATGACTTGAATGTATATATAATATTGGATTCTAGGGTATGAGGCCAATTGCATGTGAATATTAGTCAATTCTCTAACTACATGTACTTATGTTTTATTGAGTTGAGTGACCTTCTTTAGTGAACTTGTCAGATTTAACCCTAGTGTTTGACATATGGATAAAGGCATCACGTTAGTAGACGCTCCAGAGTCTACTAAGCAATTATGAATATTTTTACCGAATATTCTCAAAGTGAGTAAAAATGGTGGAGACTCCAATTTTCCTTTGTAAAAGGCTACTTGCACATCTACTATGGGAATAATGTTTTTTCTTTCGTTTTAGCATAACTATATTTCACTTGAACATCCTTAAACTTGCTTTCTTTTGGAAAATATTCTATAGTATTTAAGAAATCTTTTTGTATCATAGGTGTTTTGAGCAACTCTGATAGAGAGAGGCTAATCTTTACCTTTTTTATTTCTTCTGCTAAATAATTAGTCAAATTGTTTTGGTCAGCGGAATCTATCTTTTCACCTTTTGAAGCATTTGATGAATTGTAGTGAGAGGTTACCTTGGGTAACCCTAGGCTATTGCTTGATTTATCATCAGGTGGAGTATTAAAGTTATTAGGCAGGATAGACGTTGTTAATGGCCCATTAAATTTACCTCCACTATTGGCGTTATTCCTCATATTGTAATTATGTCCTTTTTGATATTGTTGAAAGGCATGAATTTCATCAATTTCTTCTTAAGGTTCATTTTCATCTTGATAGGGAAAAGTATATGTTTCTAGAGTCATAGTCAAATTATCTCTTTCATATTCATGAGTGTGACTTGTGATAACATTAGGTGGTTTGAAACGTTCATAACTTTCAAGGACTAAAGCAGAGTCATATCCTACTAGGACTAACTCATTTCCCTTAGGAGTATGAGAGTCACAATGTTCATTATAATGTGTAGTGGCTAGAAAAATGTCTAAAGCAATTTTGAATTGTGAACAGTCTACTTCAGCATGAGCATTTGTATTATGAATCCTACACCAATTATTCATCGCAAGATCAGCTAAATTCACTTTTGATGTGGACCTTTCATCAGTAGGATCAATATTGTCTAAAGGTGTTGATACTCCATTATTAGGTCGTGTATTCCAAGGTATAGGTGGCCTAGGAGCATTATACATCCGATTTTGCAAGTTTTGGTTGTTATTTTGAGCATAAAAATTTTGATTTCTTAATTGTGTAACCTTTGTGGTTAATCTTTTGAGTTGAGTTGTAACTTCTTACATGTCTTCCTTTTCCTCTGAAATCTTGATATTTTGATTTTCTTGAGCTTGCAAGAAAAAATAATTTTCGTTAGGATGTAGCTCTGTAATAGTTGGACCAAGGTGAGGGACTAAAGCTTGACTATTTCTTGGTTGAAAGAAATTATTTTGAGGAAATGTCTCATTCTGAACCACTAAAGGATGAACATTAGGAGCAATAGGATGACCTACAAGGACTTCATTTATGTTCGAGGTAGGATAATTATTCAATCCATTTCTGCCATTTGTGGATGATCCATTTTTGATATGTTTCATTTCTAAATTTACACTCACGGCTTCAACATAGGCTTCTAGTAAAGTAGTAGGAGGATTTTCTCTTCGCTTCACAAACATAGCAGTTAAAAGATCTACTATTGTATAATAAATTGTGATAGCAATCAAATTATCTACTACGTAACGTGCTTGCAATCTAGAATAATCCTTTTGAAACCTGTCATTAAAAATAGATATAGGTTCTCCTTCAAACCTCTTAATTTGAGAAAATTGATGATATAACAAAGCGGGGTCAATCGGTGTTCTAAATTCGGCTAAGAATTGAGTTTCCATGTCTTGCCATGATCTAATAGAATTACGAGGTAGGTTGATATACCATTGGTAAACTTCATCACTTAAGGTGTATGGGAACAACCTACATACGACATCTTCATGTTGAATCCTTGCTCTAAAGCATGTATCCTTGAAGATACTAATATGTTCTTCTGCATCTTTGTGGAAATAATATTTAGGACACAACATGTCAGGATTTTTCAGTAAATCGTTGTACACAGCAAATTGAATCGGTGACTCCAAATTAAAGTATGTCATCACTATGGGAAGTGGTGGTACAACAATAGTTGGATTCTTTGAACTTGCACTTAAACTTCCAAACTTTTCAGGCCTACATGACGTTCGACCACTAAACTCGACTAAAGTCACACGAGGATCACTAGATCAAGATCTAGTGACTACGAAAATCCAGTTTAAAAGTTAACAAAGCCAAAAATGACAACAATAGGCCCTCCTTCTAGCACCAATTCTTGTTGACGACAATTTTACTCCCAACAAATAGGGTGAATAAATTCTTCACAAACAAGACCTCAAAGATCCTATCCTTCCTAAAAGATATAGAACAAAGATAACCTAAAGGGGAATTCCACTTTAATAGGAAAAGATTGGCTTTATCTAATCCCAAGTCTTCGATAACCAGGTCATTATTGCACTAGGGTCGCTCTCAGGTTTGATGTGATATTAATCTCAAAGGGACTACGGTTATTTCTAGTTTTGTTAAGTATCATAAACATTTCATACAAAATTTTCCTTCATTCATAAAATAACATCATGAAATTGAAGATTTACAATAATATTTTATGAACATCACAAATTCTTTGCTATCTTAAGTAGATTTAGCATTAAGTATTCAACAATTTCATAAAATGAAAGATTTTCAATAAAATTCTATCAATTCATTTAATTTTGGAACATTTTCAAGAATTTAAACATCTACTCTAAAATAAAGCATAAAAAATACTAAAAATTAAAAGTTCTCTCCGTTATTCTCCATACATGCCCCAAAGAATCAATTAAAAAGAGCAAATTCTTTATACTTCACCAAATTACTTCACAGCTACATATAAAATGGTGTGAGCTTTTAAAGAGAGGGGTTTCATTTCTGGACACCGAGTAGGTTCTGTATGCACCCTTAAAGGTGCAACATACGTCTTGTTAGACTAAACTAACAAAACAAGCCACAAAAGATTCATTGAGATAGGTATCTATCTATTGGAAGTGAATTCACTCACGAGGGGGTGAATCAGAGTGATATAATTTTTGAACTCTTTGATTTGATGCACAACTTAAATGTTTTGACCTTGAAACAATGTGGAAGATTTAACTAAACAAATGAACACTTAAAACTTTGCAAAAAGATATGCAAGAGAATCAACTCATATTAAAAGCATCATGTAGCATTGTTCCATCAAATTGTGAACAACCTTATTTATGCTTTTTGAAACAAGAATTCAACTTTACACAATGCAGATTTAACTTGCTTTATGGAAGGCTTTTTGAACAAACTTAAATTGTCTTTTAAACAAAATAAAAGTATCAGAGCATTGACTAATTGAGCACATTAACTTGAAATAGAATGAGAAACAAAATAACAACACATAACACTAAGATTTCCTGAGTGGAAAAACCCTCTTGGGGTATAAAAAACCACTCACAAACTGATCCTTTTATTCATTCAAAAGAGCACCAACTCTATTACAATGTGGAGCACCAACTCCAATAAATTTTCTGAAGCACCAACTTCATAAAAAAAAAAACTCAAGGTATTGCAACCTATTAAAACCTTATAACTGCAATGACTATCTACAGTTACAAAATTATAATAGGATACAAAATGATTTTGCAATAATGCCCAACTCAAAATAATCTTTGTAATACAATTAGAGGTGAAAACAATATGAGCCCACTTTTCCTCTTTACAGAATGATATCACAATAAACAACACTCTGTTTAGACTATTTCATCTCATCACTGTGTCATATGTTTCTGCCAAGTATATATACAATGTTTACAAACAATTATCCATCCTTCTCGCCGGAAACCCCCAAAACAAAATGAATGAAATTTGGAAATCCATAAAACATATCGTCATTTTGGAGTCCACATGTATGTCGATACAATGATGCATTAAATGAGTTCCAAATCATAAGCCACACATGCTGTCCAAGACATCATGTCAATAGAATTAACATGCTCATTGAAACAATAATATTGTTGCTACCATGTAAGCAAACCAAATGTAATACATGTTCCAACAACTCAAGTCTTCAAATGACATGTATATTGAAGCCATTGTACAATGTATAAACCCAATAATAAATACTATAGTTGGCTTGAGTGCAAAGTCAATGCACTTCAAAACAAAAGAAAATGTCTTAATCTCAACCAAGGCATTTACCAAAAACTTATATCACTAATAAACCATGTGCCAAGATATATGTAAATATGACATATGAAAGAAACTCAAATATTGAATTCATGTAAAATGTGAAGGCCCAAGTGTATGCTGAAATACACTTTGTAAGAAATGATATGAAAAGTCCAAGCAATACCATTTCTCATGAAGCTATATATAGTAGCCAACTCAAGAATACAAATTTGATTGTGTATCAACCCTATGAGAAAGCAATATACCTCATCTGAACTAAAGCCACATGCTATAGAATCAAGTAAGAATTGAAAAACCACCATGCCAAAATGAGTCCTTGATCAAATTCAGTATCAATAATGATATAATGATCAAACATGAAAAATGAGATCACCTCAAATCCAATACCAAAACCCAACACCTGTATAAGCAAGATAACCTTTATTTGCACATGAAGCTCAACCTCATCAGTACCACAATATATAACAAATCTAAATATAAACCAAAGCCATAATTCTATCCAATACGAAAGTGCCACCATGAGTCATAATACCAAAGTGTCAGAATTCAACCAATAAACATGCCAAGAATACCAAAGTGTGAGAACTGAACCAATAAACATGCCAAGACCAAAGAGCCATATTATCAATTTTGACATCAAGGACAAATATGCACAAAGAGAAAGTCAACACTATCCGATTGGCTCTGATATTAATCAATGTCTATGTGCATACAAATTTTTATGCCCAAATAATTCAGAAAATAGGAAAAAAGAACAAAACTTTAAAAAAAATTATGCTCTCTGACATCCAAAAATTATGAACTTAAAATAAAAATAAAGCAAGAAATGGCCTTTTATAGGAACAAGGCCCCAAGAGTTCAACTTAAAGTCTATCTAGAGAATCAGAAGTAACAAATAAAAATGAAATACGTGGCATACACCAACTGTCATCAAAATATTCTAGATCAAGTCAAAACTTTAACTTCATCAGTAGCAACACTTTCACTTCATACTCCAGCACGAAACACTTCGCATACATCAAGACTATCAGCTTCTTCAAAATACCAAAATAGAGGATATCCATCAGGACTGGGATCAACCTGCAAACTAAAAATTGCAAACAAAACAAAAACCTCTGTCAAATTTATGTTGTATGGTATCTAGTTCTTCATTTCCTCACTCAAGGCTCGGGCTTCAGGATCTTTTCTTTACCTTTCCTCAAATGATACCTTTGGAAAGAATTCAACACTTGATGCATATGTTCTTTTGAAATCCCTTGTACTTCCCTCCAGGTGAGTTTGATCCTAGTATATTCTTCAAATACCTGAAGTATAATACCATTCCTTTGCACTTTGTTTGCTTCATATTTAGCTATAGTGTTTATGCACTGTGTAATTTCATCAATGACCTCCCACGTTAACAACTGAACAAGATCTATGTTTATTCTTTCAATCCATTCCTTGAAGGATTTAGATTCTTTTCCCTCCTTTCCTAATGTCTGGGGATCACAACCTTGACAATATGCTAGCATTTCAATAAACTCTCGATCTTCATCAATCAATTTTCTACATTCCATGGTGACCTTTTCAAATCCTTCAATGCATTGCATTAACATGTCACCTTCCCATTTCAATTGTTTCTTCCATTTTTCTAAAAATGGAAGCTCTTGTTTTGAGATTACATTTCCCTATATCAGTTCTTGGATATTTAATTACATGAGAATTTCAATATTTCGCCTTTCTTCAATAACTTGCTCTTGGCGAAATCTACATTCACTTTCAAATCTTCTAGATTTCTCTAACTTATGGTATGCTTCCTTGTTCTTCCCTATTGCATATGTAATTAATTCTTCCCCTTGCTTTACCCAATATTCCATCCATTCTTCAAATATATTCATTTTGTGGCGAACTGTTGCAATTGCATCCACCTATTCTTGTGACATCAATATTGGATGTTGAGGCAATTCAGCTTGTGCCTGACCAGATAGGGTTAATGAATTTATAAAATGATCCAAGGTAATAACCTGTTCTTTCAATTATCTTTTCTTCTGCTTATATTTCTGCACTCTGTATGATCAGCATCCAAAATTCACTTTTTATTTCTTCTAACTCTTGCCTCCAAGATGAGTGTCCAAGATTAATACTCATTATCTTATACTCCTTAGGAACTATTTCATGTTTGTCTTTATCAACTATTGGAGTAGCTATATGGATGGTTCTGTCACCATCTGCATTTCTTTGTATGACATGTTTTTCTTTTGCTCTACACCTAGGCTTAGGAGTATCTACTTCTTGTATTAAGATTCAGAGGCAATACTTCAACTTCCATTGGGGAATTCAATTCCCTAATCAACCAATCAGGTGCATAATCACCTTGCTCCACCTCTATAACATTTCTTTGTTCCTAGTTCCCACTTGATTCAAGAACTTCTTCTCTTTTATTTGTCATGTCCTCTAAAATGGGAATTTCCTCAATAATTTCTGGCATAGATTCAGGATTAGTAGGGTTTGGAACTGTCTCCTATGTTTTAAGACTTATATTTTCCGATCTATCCAGGTGTTCAACATCATCTCTTTGGATGTTACTTTCTTTATTCTCTGCTACATCATGGTTCTCTTCATTTTCAATTCCATCACCTGAAAACTGTGTAGCTTCTTCCTTCTCAATTTCAATTTCAATTTCAACATGGCCTTTCTCTAGTTCTTCAAAGACCTGTGACTGTTCATTAACATTTGGAACATTCCCGAGCAAAGATTGGGAATCAAAAGTATCTTCAACAATTATTTCATCACTAGGGTTCTGCCCCGTAGTATCCCCTGTTTCCATCTCAAGGATATTAGGGTTTCCCACCTCTGAGGAAAGTGTTTCTTGTATAAACTCTTCTTCAACATTTATAGGATTAGAATCTATATCCTGAATATCTTCTATCACTGGATGTACCATGAGTTTATCTTTAGACTTCTTTTCTTTCACTTTCTCCTACATAGCACCCCATTTTTCCACCTAGTCTTTGATTATGGCTTCATCTTCCTTAGAAATCTCCTCTAAAACCATAGTAGTTCCTCCTAGTGCTTGTTTCATACTAGCCATGTTAACAAAATGAGGAGAAGTAAATAGTGTTGCATCCCTTTGAGATGTAGACCTAGTTTGTGTGCCAACATTTTTTGTTACTCCCACTTCTTCGTCAATAACCAATTGAGTCCTTGGTTTCTCTGTAGAGGAGGATGCACCTTTGGGTCTTGCTTTTGATTTATCTTTACATGTTTCTACATCTTTCTACTTATCAGATGGCTTCATAGGAATTTCTTGTCTTTAAATTTCAGGGGTTCTCTCTTCAATTCTTATACCAGGAGTCGTCTTACTAGTTTTCCTTCTTTTCTTAGTAGGCTCTCCACTTTCAAATATTGTTTCATCTCTTTGTTTTCTCCTTTTATCCTCTGATAATGTGGGCTCAATTCCTCTTTCTCTCAAAGCTTTACAAAAATCATCAATCCAATGTGGAGTATATACTAAAACTGGTCTAGAGAACTCATCAATTGATGTCATGTCTTCATCGTCATAACCTGGATCTAGGATTGGTTCATCATATGCCTTGTATTTGTTGTATACTTTATTTAACACTTGGCCATCATCTTCTTCCAATTGATCTAGAATGTCATGAAGCTTTAGAATCCAGGCTGATTTTAGAGACAATATTTCATATTTTCTTACTCTTACTTTGTACCCGTCTTCACAATTAATCCAATAATCTTCTAAGTGTGGCACATGAGCACAATAACCAGCTATATTCTTGGCAATATTTCCCTCAATGTCATAACATATTCTCTGAAGTGGGAAATCATCAAAATTATATTTTCTTAATTCTTTTGAACACACAAGTCAGTCACTTTGATTGCATTACACTTATAATTTCATATCACAATGGGAAATTTGAAAGAGGCCTTCTTGCGAGCATGGCTATAAAGAGCCTGAGACAGTTTCAACTGTCTCACCAATTCTAATAAAACAATTTTGTCTGTTGGGTACCTAGGCAACAGAAACGGATGTCCATCAAATCCTTCCATCCTAATGTAAGAGTAAGTAGGGAACTGAATGTACCAGCCTCCCATTGATCGAATGACACTTTGTACTTCCAAGGACAATCTTTTGGCTTTATCACCTTCCATCATTTTGACCAATTTCATGGAGAACAAATCATTGACTTTCTTGTAATTATCTTTATATCCATGGATGGTGATCTAGGGTAAATGAGCATATATCAAACTATTTCCTACCTCCATGCCCAAAGTACCAATCTGTTTCAACCCTTGATTACTAGCTCTCATGACACAAGAGTAAATCACATATGACGACATATAAAAGCACCTAGTTTTGGGAAATGTTGATATATGTTCATATAATCTATCACTTATAAACTTTCCCCAATTCCGTTGTACGGGATTCTCCATCAAACTGGATATTATTACAAACATCCAGGGTTCAAATTTACTTGCATCTCTTAAACCGGCTACCTTGCTCAACAAAGTTATAATGTCTTACAATATTTCTTGGTTGAACATAGACCTCTGAATTACTTTGGTTTGTGGTTTAATCGACTCTTAGCACCACTGGGTACTCATAATTTCTCTATTGGGTGGTTCAACATTCTGATACATTTTTCCCTTGGCTTTCATATCAACATTGTACATCCGTGTGTAAATAGGGAGCCCAAATGTGTATATAATTCCTTTCTGTGAGAGGTCTACATAAATTCTCCCTTCTTTCTCAATGACTCTTTTGGTTGGGTTGTAGTAATTCATACATTGCATAACTAATTCAAGGGCCTCCATTGCTGGCAAAAACCCTCCTGCTAAAAGTAACTCATTTGTCGTAGCATTTTTGGTACATTGAGAGGAATTTTCTTGTAATACCCGCGAATGGATTTCAATATCAAAAGACCATCCCATATGGGTGTCTGTAACCACCACATTGATTGGTTTGGATTGTGAATTGCAGTATTTGAATTCATCTTATGTCCTTTCGTCAAAAGTACTCATTTTCTCTGGTGTGTTCTACAAATTCCAAAATGTGTGTCTTGTGTGCA
>VDFB02041472.1:0-10354 GCA_007258455.2 Sequoia sempervirens
GCAAGTAAAATAATCAACATCAACATGCAAGAGAATAGACAACATAACCATCAAAGATGACACAAGATATACCCCGGGAAAACCCTCAAGAGGGAAAAACCCAGCCTCCAAAAGCATCCACACTCCATGTATTATTTAGCAATGAAAAACCCATTACAATACATCTGTAGAGACTCCATGAACACTTCTGAAGCACAAGCTATCCATGCATTCCATGTGACCAAGCATGAATCCACGCATCCCATGCCATGCTTCAAACCCTCACACATGAACAAGCTCAACCTGCTAACCTGCAGCAATCTGTCCAACCCTAAACAACTACCCTTGTGGTTGCTTTTATAGAAACAAGCTCCCACAAAACCACCAAGTGGTATTACATAAACCATGTGCCCAAAAATACTACATCATGTGACCCCACATTTAATATTGGGTACTTTATTATTTATTATTATTCCCCCAATATTAAATAATTACATTTTACAATTACATGTCCCAATGTTACATACAACAAAGTGGCCCCAACATTATAACTCCTTGTGATGCACGTTCACCTAGAAAACCCTAGGTGCACCACACACATAATAAATAAATAAAATATTACAAACATTATGCAAGGTGTACAACACCTAATTCTAACAATCTCCCACTTGTTGTATACATTGCATAAGGGGGTAACAAATAAACTCCATAGGCAACATGTACCATCCTAGAATCCAAGTGCTCCATGTGCTCCAACAAGATACCTGTAACAAGAACCAAGGTGACCACCATCTCATCCATGAATGCTCCCATCCTCCACCGTGCCAACTGCACTAAGATATGAACACATCCAAAGAGATGTCACACTAACTGTCACAAAGAAGCATAAACCTGCCTCAACCTGATATCTCAAAACACAAACACTGAATCCAATATGCACCAGTAGCTGTCAAGAATAAATCACCATAGCTGAAATGACATCCACAACAAATTCCAACACATCCAACTATCCATACCTCCAAGGTATACATATCATAGTAAACTCATGCCAACAACATATCCACCCATAAACCACAATGACAAACTCCATGTGCAAACCTGTCAAAGCATGACATACACATCCAAGAGCTCCCACTGCATGGGCAATGTCAAGATGAATGCAAACCTGGAATGAGCGCATTCAACGCATCGCTTCGTTAACATCCCAAAAAAAGGCACCATCACAAAGGCATACCAAGTCTACTACCAGCATCTCATAGAAGTAAACATGTAGTACCAAGGAACATCCACATTGATAAGCAAAACCTGCAAACCAAACCCTATAGCATGTCCTCCTACACACACCCCTCTAAATGCCAACTGTGTCAAGTATGATCTCCTCCATAACTCCCAATAACAAAATCCATAACAACATCCATCCATCAAATCACCAAGATCAAAGATAACATATGTAACTAACATGGATGTAAGCATCTCAAAAACAAGAAGATCAAACTCAAAGTAATCATTCCTAAACCAAGGAAATCAGCCCAATAAATCATCTCCTAAACTCAACATATACAAGGAGATAAACATGCCAACACTCCTCAAATGAACCCTCCAGAACCAAATATCCATGGCTCAAGATCCATATCCATGAGAAGACAAAGCATAAACATAATGCACCTGAAAGAATAATGGGCAATACCTCTCAAGTGAACCGCCGAGTAAACCAAGAGTGGGGAATGAGAATGCTCCTCCAGGATATCCAAGTCATCATGACTCAACCAAGAACACTCTCCTCATTGGTCCATGTTGAACTCACGTCCAACCAAAGGCGTAGGCTCCCTAGGACTTCCTGCTAAAACCTCATCAAGAGTAACCATATCAACAACATGTCTCTAACCACAAGAGAACACCAAGCCTCACCTAAGTCTCCAAGTATCCATGAGCACCTGTAACCGATCAATCCATGCTAAACATCAAGCAAATGATCAATGTACTCAATACAAAGAGAACCAACCAAGATCAAAATCATAGTTCCAACTACAGAATCAGGAACATAAACATGACACCATGATCTCACATCCTCTCAAAAGATCACATGAATAAATCATCATAATATGCACCATGCCACAACTCTAAACTAGTAATCAAGAGTATACCATGACATAATAACAAAACCATCCTACAACCAAGGATCACCTGTCAAAACCAACAAGTCATAAATAATACCTCAACATCTCCAACAGCTGATGTCAAAGAACTCTCACTGTAGCACACAGAAGCCAAGAGCTCCTCCATGACACCAAAGATCACCTGCTGAAGACAACCATCCATAATCAACAATGGATCCACATCATTGCCAAATGCTCCCACTGAACCGTGATACTGAGCAATCCCATGGCACCATGATGCACAAAACCAACACTGTCATAAGCTCACACAAAACCTGTGAATCCAAGCTCTCAATGACAACATGATAACCATCCTCTAAAGCAAGAAGATACACTGCCAAACCATCATATCCATCACCGCCAATCCATCACTGTCACAAGCTCCCATTGAACCGTGTAACCAAGCTATCCATGACATCGTGATACCAATCTCCTCAAACCAAGAAGATACACCACCACAACCTGAATCAAGATCCAATCCAACACCACCAACAATGCACCTGCATAAACCATCATAACATGCCAAAGTCTCTAATGCACAAGAAACATCCATGACATCATGATCACCACCAAATATACCAACAAATCAACCCAACCGTGTCCACATATCTGCATAATCATAGTCAACTACATAGGTCTCATATCATGACTGTACCTGGTAATACCAACTCACCTCCTCAACATGACAACCAAATCAGCAAACCAAGTGACTAAACCAAGCCACCAAAACTGATCATGCATCAACACTGAAATATCAATGGGCAAAGACAACCCATATCCAAGTCATAGGTGCAACAAGTAAGTATAGACCGCCTACAACATTGCACAACTTGTAGATACAAAAATGCAACATACATGCTGATAACCATGTCAAAAATATAATAATCTGAGATATACAACTGAGCATACAATGAATCCAATATCAAATATCCCAAATCCAACAATCCATAAGCTCATAATAACACCATAGTCAAAGAGACCCATAAACAGCTCAGATAAAGAAAACAGTAAATAAACCATGCCAAAATATCTCCAAACCTGATCCATTGCGTAGTGATCTGAACAAGCTTTTCGTTGACTATTCGAAGTCCAAAATCTGACTCTGTATGCACCTGATATGCCCTCTCAAAGCTCAAAATAAACATCTGACTTTAACCAAGAAAAACACTGTCAAAACTGCAAAATCATGGAACAACACCTATACCACTATGTAGTGCTTGGAACCAGCATTCCAACGACTATAAGAAGTCGAAAATATGACAACCTGGGTGAAAGTTATGCCCGTTTGAAAAAAAATAGCTGTAAAAAGCCCTCTTGGTGGCTCTGCGGTGGCGCCCGGGCGGTGCTCCGGTGGTGGGTGGGCGGCGGATTCCAAATCCCATTCAAATTTAATTTAATTTTTCATTTTAAAAAAAAATCTATCCTCCCCTGCGTACGGACCCAACGCAATTACCAAATCTGGCTAAAATTATTTTCAAGTCCGGCGGACTTTGCATGGCAGAATTTTTAAAGGTTTTTAAATTTTATTAAAATTGTTTTAAACCCTCACAGTGGCGGAAAAGCGACCCGCCCGGCGGTGGAGGTAAGCGGGGTCGGGGCACCTTACCCGAGGAAACGAGAATTTCGGTTTATCCGGCAAACTGGCCGGTACCTAGGCCAGACTTTATAACTAGCGCGCTTCTGGGAATGCAGCGGCAGCCAAGTGGTCGCGGGACTAAACAATTTTTTTTTGTTTTTCAATTTTCAATTTTATATTTTTCTAATAATTTTTTTTTGTTTTTGATTTTCGATTTTGCAGGTACAAAAAATATTTCGATGGGGATTTTTTAATTTTTTGGATTTTTTTTTTTCTGAGTACGACGTCTGTACGGCCGAACAGGGGTATGGGCAATTTTTTTCTGTAACCAAAATAGGGCATATTATATGTCAAAATTTCTCTCTCGGCCAATTTGAATCCAATCATGAGGTCCATTTTGAACCAGGAGATCATCTGTGAAAACTCACCCCCAAAACCCTCATTTGAATGCACAGCCAAGAAACCCTATTTTGCCAAAATTTTCTTATACCCCAAATCTGCAAACAACCCATCAAACCAGCAAACCCAAAACCCTCAGATTTGCAATAAAACCCTCAGATCTACAATAAAACCCTCAGATCTGTAATAAAACACTTGCAAAACCCCTATATCTTGCCATTGCCTTTCATTCTCTCATGCAACCTAGGGTTATTCAATCCACAACCAAAGCTCTGATACCACTTGTAAGGAAACTATGCAGCCATGTAATGACAATTTCCACATAACCCAAATCTGAAACATGTAAGTAAAATACTCAACATCAACATGCAAGAGAATAGACAACATACCCATCAAAGATGACACAAGATATACCCTGGGAAAACCCTCAAGAGGGAAAAACCCAGCCTCCAAGCATCCACACTCCATGTATTATTCAGCAATGAAAACCCATTTACAATACATGCAGTAGAGACTCCGCTGAACACTTTTACGGAAACCTGAAGCCCCATGCTGCATTCCATGTGACCAAGAGCATGAATCACACATCCCATGCCATGCTTCAGAGCCCTCCACGCATACACAAAAGCTCAACACCTTTAACACAGGGTAAACTGCAACCTTAAGCAACTACCCTTGTGGTTGCTTTTATAGAAACAAACTCCCACAAAACCACCAAGTGGTATTACATAAACCATGTGCCCAAAACCATACAACATGTGACCCCACATTTAATATTGGGTACTTTATTATTTTATTATTATTCCCCAATATTAAATAATTACATTTGACAATTACATGTCCCAATGTTACATACAACAAAGTGGCCCCAACATTATGAATCCTTGTGATGCACGTTCACCTAGAAAACCCCTAGGTGCACCACACACACAATAATAAATAAAATATTACAAACATTATGCAAGGTGTACAACACCTAATTCTAACATCTCTTCTGCTCTCATGGTTGAATGCCGAAATCCATTATTGTGGGCCTCCAGAGTTCCAGTCATCTTTCATCCTCTTCCACCAAATGTTGGCCTGATCCACACGTCTGCCAGCCTAATTGGATTTGTTTTTGAAAGCTGAAGTTTCTTCTCTGACAGTCAAGAAAAATAGTCATAAAAAATGGAAGTAAACTTTGGAAGACATGTAGGTGAACTTAATTCATCTGACTTTATGTCTCTTGGTAGACATCAAGATCTCCAGTCCTAAAGTTTGGACCACATCCATTACCTCCACATAAAACTGGACATCCTTGGTCTTCTTGGTTCCCACGTCATGATATGGTTATGCAAATGAAAATGAAGCAAAGTAATCATCTCCTTCTCCACTACATGGAAGAATGCATGCTTAATGCTTTGATACATGATATCAACTCTCTCTTATGCTCTCATGGTTGAATACCGAAATCCATTATGGTGGGCCTCTATAGTTCCAGTCATATTTCATCCTCTTCCACCAAATGATGGCCTAATCCACATGTCTGCTAGCCTAATTGGCTTTGTTTTTGAAAGATGAAGTTTCTCTTGCGTCACCAATGTAGCTTTCTCTTCCTTTTCAGACTCTTTCATTGCTATAGTTGATAGTCTCTAGGATTTAATCATTTGTACCACATGGTTGATGTGCTTTGAATCCTTGCATCTAAAGGAAATTTCCTTAACATAAATACTACTAGGGAATTTCAATGTTGCCATTGTAGTTGGCATTAAAGTCAGTACCTGCAACATTGAAAATTATCCTTATATAAGAATTCCCTCCATCTTGTTGGCTTGTAGCACTCTTGATGGTGGCTACATGAAATTTTATTCTAATTCCTCTTCTACATCAGAGGGTTCATATCCTTCATCTGACTCTTCTGAATTATCAGAATCAAAATGACTAGCTTCCATATTCAAAAATTCCCAACCACCATCTTCAATAAATTTATTTGAATCATTAGTAATACTCTTCAAAATTGGTAGCCAGTTCAAGTTCATTATGCTTTCACAATACTTTATATCCATGGAGTTCAACCATTCCTTGATGCCATCAAGTGAATATTGAGAAATGATGTGAATGTGGAGTACATCCCGCTTGAAGTCTTTGAAAAAAATAGCCATATCAAATGCCTTTTTCCCAAATCCTACTCTCTCAAGGTTAACAATCTCAATCTCACTAATAGTGATTACTAAGAAAGGTAATTCCACCAACTCTACCAAACAGTTTATCGTAGGAACAATAAAAGTAGAGGCTTTGAAAGGAACTCCATGAAAACAAAGCTCTCTAAATGGTATATCAAACTCTAGTTCAAAATATTTTAGATGAGGCTTCTCCCATAGCTCTCTTACTCGCTTGAAAAATCCTTGAAACTTTGTATTGATTTTATTTTTCTTGTCCCTCTCTTGCTATTCTTCCTCAATTTCATTAGGATCATACATTGAACTTCTTGCCCCTCCTAAAGGTTGGACCACATCCATTACCTCCACATAAAATTGAACATCCTCGGTCTTCTTGGTTCACACCATGATATAGTTATATAGTAAAAGTAGAGCAAAAGTAATCATCTCCTTCTCGGTGGCTAAGAAGGAATGCGTAATGTTTTGATCACATTGATATCCAACTCTCTCTTCTACTCTCCTTGGTCGGGCGTATTGGAAATCCATTATGGTGGGCCTCTGGAGTTCAGTCATCTTTCTTCCTCTTCCACCAAATACTGGCCTGATCCACAAGTCTGCCAGCCTAATTAGCTTTGTTTTTGAAAGCTAAAGTTTCTCCTAACTCACCAATATTAGCTGTAACTTTTTTGAAATTCTATTATGGTATGTGCGCTTTGATATGATGTAATATGATTATGAGGACATCTCATATGTTGTAATATTAGATATATAACAAAAAAATAAAATTATTGCATGAAATAAATAATAGAATTTTTCATTTCCAAATATTTTTGCAAACCATGGTCTTCTAGAGATCCAAGAGATGATCCTCAACATGATATAGATCCACAAAATATTGGTTTTAAGAGGTACAAATCACATGGAAGAAGATGAAGCGTAATGATAGCGAATCACCAGAGACAAGCGAGGCCAGGCAATGGTGATGACAAGCGGCCGATGATGATGGTGGGATGGTGATGATGATGATGATGAGGCAGGTTGGTGATAGTAACAGGTGACATTCATGATCATATAGACTATCATGGATCATTCTTGATATATGCGTTATGATGACTATTTCATCGATTACTATCGCATGTATCATTTTTCATGGCCCTCTTGTACTATTGTTGGAGTTGTATCATATTGACATGTATCATTTTCACTATATCATTTGGACATGTATCATCTTGACTTGTATCAATTTGGATTACATAATTTATCAATTTTATTTATATCATTTGTACATCTTATCATTTTTCACTTGGTGACTATTGGACATGTATCATTTTGACATGTTTTTGATATGCTTGGCATATTTGACTCACTTGTTTAATTAAGTATGATGATTTTTAATTTTCTTTCGGGATGGATATTTACATCCAAATTCAATTAAATTATAGATATTTGACTCACTTGTTTAGTATAAGATGATGATCATGTATTTACAATAACAATATTGTTATTTAAATATGAGTTAAATAATTAAATTACCTACTCTATAATCATATGAGTTATTTAAGAGGCACGATACATTTAACTAATTAAATTGAAATAAAACATATTAAATTAATAAATGGAAGCAAAACAAGAAGCATTTTTAGAAACAAAAAAGGAAATATGATGGAAGCCAAACTAGAAGCAAAAACAAAGAGCAATCTTGGAAAACAAAATTGGAAGCAAAGCAGGAAAACAAACACAGGAAACAAACCTAGAAACAAATACAGGCTCATGGAAAAACAAAGCGGAAGCAGAGGAAGCAAAATGGAAGCAAACAGAAGCAAACACGGAGAAACAAAATCCCAGGAGCAAACTTGGAAGAAAAAGATTGGAAGAAAAATTGGAAGAAAACTTGGGAAACAAAACGAGGAATCAAAAGTGGAAACAAATTAGGAAGAAAATTGGGGAAACAAACTTGGAAACAAAACCATAAGCAAAACTAGAAGAAAAACCAGAAGCAAAACTGGAAGAAAAACTAGAAGCAAAACTGGAAGCAAACGTGGAAGCAAAAGTAGAAGCAAAACCAGAAGCAAAACTAGAAGCAAAAGTGGAAGGAAAACCAGAAGCAAAACTAGAAGCAAACTTGAAAGCAAAATTGGAAGCAAACTTGGAGGAAAAACTAGAAGCAAAACTAGAAGCAAAAATGGGAGTAGACATGGAAGCAAAACCAGAAGCCAAATTGGGCACCAATTTCGGTGCAATTTCCGTTGTTACTTCTCGGCGCTAATAGAGACACCATGATTTTTTGGTGCTCGAACCAGTTCTAATTCTGGCATTAAATATGACAGAAAAGTCGACGCAAAATCTGGCGTTGAACTAACCATGCCTATTTGCACCGAGTTTAATGCTAGCCAAATTATTCAACTTATGCACTCAAAATACACTAAAATTCGATGCAAAAGTCGGCGCTAATTGCCCGTTGTGCTATTGTGTCACAAAACCTAGTAATGCAAGCCAAATAATGAGTGCAAATGATGAAATTAAGCAACAACAAGTTAAGATGTGTGTACCTAGGAAGTCCAGAAATGTAATGAGGATTTTGGAAATGAAAAAATGTTGTGAAAATATGTTAGGGAGGACTAAGACACCTTTACTATTTTCTTAGTCCCACTGTTGTTTTTTAGGATAGATGCAAATCCTCGTATGTCGAAATAGGATCTAAAATAATCTATGCAAAATACCTTCGGGAGGACTAAGATTCCCTAGGTGGTGACTTAGTCCTGTCTGGAATTTTTTAAGTCTTTGAATGTGATCCCGAGGCTCAAGCTTTGCACTTCCTTCTTCTCTGATCTCAACACCTAAAACTTCTAGATCTGGCCTATAGGTGAGTTTCTGTGAGGATGCCAACTTTGTAATGCAACTTTGCAACTTTGCGCTTCAAATAATCTTCAAGTCTTCAACCTAAACCTGCAATCACAAACACACAAGAGAGGAAAAACTTGTTGATTGTTAGTAAATGGGGGTTTTCCTTGGTCAAACCCATTGTTGGTAACTAAACCTTGAAATGAAATGAAATAAAGGAGGGAAATGATGAATGAAAAAAGTGCTATGTTGCAAATCACCAAACCCTTGTTGTGAAATTTTCAAACTTGTGTGAGATGGCTAGCTTGAATGTAGATCTTGAATCAAAGGAATTCTTGATAGATCTTGACTTGAATTGCTTGCTTGAATCAAAACCCTACATCACAAATGTTAGCTAAAAAACACACATGATGCAAGAATATCCTTGATATGATGCTTGAATCTTGATGATGGCTCCAAATGCTTGATGAATTTCTCTTAAATGCTCTTGATCTCATAAACTTTCCTTAGGAATGGATACTTGAATGCTTGTTAGGATAAAATGATTGAAGGAACCTTGTATTTATACTTATCCATGCTTAATATCTCGAAATTACACCACAACAAGATGACATATGAATTCATTAATTAAAGAAGGCTAAATCCCACCAAGATTTGAAATGAAATCCCAAAAAAAACCTAAGGGGGACTAAGATGCCCTAGGTGGCGTCTTAGTCATGAGACATGAAACTCAGGGCACAAACTCCAAAAAGGGGCCCAATTAAGGTGCCTTTGAAATCAGGGTCCCAAGACCTTTGGAGGAAAAAAATTCCCTTGGTGGCATCTTAGTCTCGGTCCAAAAATTAGGGACACACAACCAGAATCATTAAATTATCATTTCCTCTTCAAGATGTTTGTCGGGATTAGCCATAAAAAGATATAATTTATAAGGCTTGTGGATGCAAAATAGGACAATTAAGACATAAATAAGGATAAATAAAGCAAGGCGGGCCCAAAAAAGTGTGAAAATGCAAGGGTATGCATTTTCCTACACTACACTAATAAATGGTAAATTGGATGGATTGCTTATATAAACAAGGTCTTAAATCATTATTTCACTAAGCCTTCATGATATCAACCTAAGCCATCAAGAGTTAAGCATTCCAAGACTTTACAAGAGTATCACAAGAGCATTCAAGAGAATTTCTAAAGCATTCAAGGGAAGATTTCTTCACCAATTTTGGCAACAATTCAAGATCCATCATCATGTCAAGGTTATCAAGGAT
>VDFB02041473.1:0-29121 GCA_007258455.2 Sequoia sempervirens
CCTCAAAAACACATACTACTATGCCACAAAGTGAAATCAAACATAGTTCATTTCCACATTAATCCTTTTGAGAAAAGATCATGAAAATTTAACTAGTTTTAACGTGCATAAAATAGATTCAATAAATAAAATCATGAATCATGAAATAATAGAAGATATGAACACACAGATTTACGTGGGGAAAACCGTTTCGGGTAAAAAAACCCCACACTCCAAAAGCCAAAGATCCATTGTATTATTCAAAAATGCAATACATGATTCTAATACAATTTAGGCTCTAAGCCTTTACACAAAGTTTCACATCCTATTCTATCTGGAGAAAAATTGATAGCATAACCCCTCTGTAATTTTGTCTCTTCTTTCATTACATTTCTCTAATCAAGCTCACAGTCAAATCACAAATTGATTAGAACAATCCTCACATTGTTACAATGCTATTACAACATACATTATAGATTAACCTCTAACCAACCTTCAATTATAGAGTGTCCCAATTTTCATTCAACATTCACTCATAGTTGCTTCAATTCCATGGAACCAATCCTTTCCAACAGTCGTTTCAACTCCCCATAGCTGAATGGCTACAAATAGTATATCGTCAAACCTATGTCAAAATGTTGAGGAGACACTAAACTCAATCTCACCGAACCTCTGTTGTCCCATCGACATACCCATTAATAGGAAAGTCACTAACATTCAACTTCTAGCCAATACCGCACCCTTGCTGGACACATATTAAGTCCCACCAAGGAGCCTGCGGGCTAGCGAGTCAACAGTCAAATATCATCGACATAGAGGGGGAACTCCATCTTATCTCTTACCAATATGTACAAGTCTTATTGATGAGGTTTCCATCCAGCACTGTGGTCCCTATTTCTAGCTAACCATCCATGTCACCACTGCTATCCATCCCCGCACCACCGCAGGCCATGTCCACAAGCCACTACAAGATATCAATAACGCACATAGGGGAGACTACAGTCCACTCCTACTAACAAGAGTCTATCGATTGAATACCACTAATCATCACACCATCGAGGGGACTTGGGATATCATCCCACCGATGTAGAAGCTTCCCTCTGATGTGAACTCTTCAATACCTTTCAACGTTGTTGCTACTGTCATTGGTATATTGGAGTGATAAGGATCAAGGTCTTGGCGACATAGTATCATCACCTCGACACAACTTTGTTGGAATATCAAAGGGACAAATAATAGATTCCCATCGAAGACTCAAGTTCACACTGATGAAGGGTCTAGACTCTATATCGGGTTGTCAAAGAGATAGCTACGAGACTCTTGCTAAAGCCACCATCTCTCACTAATAGAAGACTTAACGCCAAGCCATAAATAAATTTCAGTCCATCGAGGGGACAATGAATAAGGTCTTGTCGATAATGAACAGTTAGGCTAATAAGGAGATAAATACACAACATTGCAAGTAGAACATCAAGCTAGTAATTTCAGGCACCTTTTTCCAACATGATCCCACTTGATGAAGAACTTTCTGGATGCTTCCAATCAATGCTCAAAGTCACTATAGCACCCAAGAAATATGCAAAAACATTCAAAATGTTCATCATCTCTAGAAAAAGTTCTAGTCATCCTCAAAAGGAAAGGAACTAGCCATGGTGCATATGCACTATTCTAAAAAGACACTAGTCATCAGGCCCAACTAACAACAATGATTACAGATCACTGGTACCACTCCACTAAGCTTTACAAAAGCATAAACAACATCGAATTCAAAGCCCCAAACTAGAACACAATCGTGAAGTCATCCTCTACAAAACAAGATAGAACAACAACTAGGAAATTGACTGCTTTCATCCAACTAATCAAACCCACACAATTGAAAATAGAACACACAAAAAGTACTAATCCATCTAGCCAATCCATACCTCCAAGGTATTCGCTTCAGCAAACACATGCCACCTACATGGCCAACCCATCAACTGCACATACAAGCTCCATGTGCCAACCAAAAAAGACCAAACATATCCAGGAACTCCCACTGCATGGGTAATGCTAAATCTAAAAAGATCAAAGGAATAACGAGTCTACCAGTAGCATCCTAAGAGAGTGCAAACAACATCATGTAGTACCAAGTAACCATCCACAATAATATGCAAAACCTGTAAGTACAACCCTCACCACAAGTCTCCATTGCTTTCCCAAGTTCTCCACACCCACCAAAGGAAAGAGATACGAGAACCTCCATGTCATCACCCAACAACATAAGTGAAAAACATAAGACCACAAGCTAGTGACCACAATAGCTCCCTCCAAACCTCAAACCAATGTAATGTGAAACCAACCATCCAGGAAGATAATTGAGACAAAGAGAGAGACAATGCACATCATATACTTGTATAAAATCCTCCTACGTACACCTCTAAGTGCCAACTAGGTCAAGTAATATCTCCTTCACAATACCCCAAAACACAACATATGTACCATGTAACTACATGGATGTAAGCTTCTTCGAAGAAGATTAAACTATTCCATTTCCCATCTCAAGAAATCAACCCATAAACCATCTCCTAACAATCCTCATCAATGAATGATATCACAAACTCAAATACACAAGGAGATAAACATTGCAAACATCCCTCAAATGAATCCTCTAGAACTAAATAATCAAACACCATGAATCAACTCATTCCTATGAGAATCGAAGCAAGAACACATCTAAAAGATATAATGGGAAGATCCCTCTCAAATCATAAACTATCGAGCAGACAAAGTGTGAGGAATGAGATTGCTCTTTCAATATATATCAGCCAACATGACTTCTTCAAGAGAAATCTCCTCATAGGTCTTTATTGAACTCACGTCCAACTCAGGTGTAGGCTCCATGGAATTTCTGCTAAACTCATTAAGAGCGATCATCTCAATAACACTTACCTCATTTGAAGAGAATTACAACCTCACCTCATTCCCCATGTATCCATGAGCACCAACAGACAGTAATCTCATTCCAAACTCCAAATGCATCATTGCACCATTATGAAGTTCTCAAGCATATGACTAGTGTACCCAAAAAACATAGAGAATCACTAGACCACTATCAAAGATCCAATCATCTAAAACAAGAACTTATCATGACATCATGATCTTACCATCCCCCTTAGGAGATCCCATGCTCCAAGTGAACAAACCATGGTCTCAAGAATAATTCATCATGCCAAAACTCTAATATGTAAACAAGAGTATACCATGACATAAAGCAAAACAAAGTCTAAACCAACATCACCTGTCAAGCACTGCCAACATCACCAAGCACCACCAACACCTCAACCAAAGACTCCAAGAGTCTTCCATGGCTCTGAGATGCTACACATCTTCCAATAGTGTCCATAAAAATGCAAAAGAACCCTTCTGTAGTAACATGATCTAAGAGTCCCTCCTAGTAACATCTACAACACCAAAGAAGATCATTTATTTGCAGCCACTGCTAAAGCTCCCATTGAACCATGACAACCGAGATCTCCAAGCATCATGACTAAAAAATTTCTAATCTAAAAATCCTCCTAGTCCACACATCCACATGTCCATTTGACAATAAAACCAAATGACATGAAGATCTCCAAACCAAGCAAAAAATACCATCACTGTCAAAAACTAATGCCAAGATGTGTATCCAAGTTGTTCATGACATCATGATATACATGCTACAAGTCCCCATAAATGACTATTTAGGTATTCTCGTATCATCCATTCTCTCATCTCAAAGAAACCACACCAATGCACAAGTGACCAAAACAAGTCCAACTAACTAGTCTACATTAACACTGAACCAACCTTGTGGATATAGACAGTCCACTTCTGAGTTATCCCACAAAAAACATGTAGGTAAAGATAGCCTACATCTTGCACAACTCGTAGATCCAATCAATATATCATGCAAACCCATTATCGCATTGGAAACTACAAAAATGAGATCTCAAAGAGAATAACTATGTAGACCGCATGACTCACACACCAGATTCAACACAAATCAAATTTTCCAACCATGTCCACAATGAGAACCATAGTCAAGGAAACCACCAAGAATCACCACAAGAATGTTGAGTGAATAATCACATACCAACACTCCCATGTAGAGAAGGAATCACACCTCATCTTACCTTGCATAAAGAATTTATGCAGAACTACAACTCTCATCCTATAGCACCCCAAAAGCTAAGGTCTAGAAAATAGCTTAACAACAGCTCCAAAAATTTACAAGTTTTTTATTGACATGTAAAACCTACAAAACCACTGTGTTTGGAACAACACCTATGCCCATCTACACCCACTATTCATCTAGAAGAATTAAAATTCTAAAACAAAAAACACCATAACAATTAAACCAAAATAATGAATTGTCATGAATGAGCATCACCACATATTTTTTTATGAAAATCTATAAAAAATTTAGATCCAAGGAACATGAAATCAAGCTATGCAAGTACAAAACATCCATAAAAGGAAAAAAAGTTCAAAAATTCCAGGCCCATTTTAGGCCAACTCCAGAACCACTAATATGCACATGCATATGAGGGAGACATGCTATTTCAAAAGCTTCTAGACCATCCAATGATCAACTCCATAGCCTACTTGTAATCAGGGTAACAAAAAATTATGCCTTCTAATACCAGGAAAAAGCTCCCAACATAAGAACATTGCTCCATAGCTAAGAAATAACCCAAGCTTCTCCATATCATCAGGGAGCCTCTCACATAGACACCCAATATGAAAGCTTTGCTTCAACACTACCATAAAGTAAAATATTCCACCCAATGCATCAGGATTATACTGTTGTCAACTAGGAGCCTTAGATCACAACATTCGATATGATCAGCTCCAATTTCTCCATCTTCACCATCCTTCATGTTGCATGTTGTCTCTTGAAACTCAAACAAAAGAGCAAGAAATTATACTCACCAAAGGATCAATTTATTAGCTGATTCCTTCATATTTCCTCAAGCTTTCGAAACTAGGAAATCTTCATCGAAGGAATACTCAGAACCAAACACACCAAGAAGAATCAAATCCCAAAAGAAGGCTTTGATACCATTTGAAGGGAAATTTGACTCATCCTAGAAAGAACATCTGAGAATAGTAGTGTCTTAGGTAACTTTTATTTCTTTATATTGCCTCAAAAACACATACTACTATGCCACAAAGCGGAATCAAACATAGTTCATTTCCCACATTAATCCTTATGAGAAAAGCTCATGCAAATTTAACCAAGTTTAACAACGTGCACAAAATAGATTCAATAAACAAAACCATGAAGCATGAAAGAATAGAAGATATGAACACACAGATTTATGTGGGGAAAACCCTTTCGAGTAAAAAAACCCCACACTCCAAAAGCCAAAGATCCATTGTATTATTCAACAGCACAATACATGGTTACAATACAATTTAGGCTCTAATCCTTTACACAAAGTTTCACATCCTATTCTATCTAGAGAAAAAATGATAGCATAACCCCTTTGTAATTTTGTCTCCTCTCTCATTACATTTCTCTAATCAACCTCACAATCGAGTCACAAATTGATCAGAACAATCCTCACATTGTTACAATGCTATTACAACATACATTGCAGATCAACCTCTAACCAAACTTCAATTACAAAGTGTGCCAATGCTCATTCAAAATTCACCCATAGTTGCTTCAATTCCAGGGAACCAATTGTTTCCAACAGTCGTTTCAACTTCCCATAGCGGAACAACCACAAATAGTTTAATTGTCAAACCTATGTCAAAATTTCAAGGAGATGCTAAACTCAATCTCATCCAACCTCCATTGTCCCATTGACATACCCATTAATCGCCATCACCGACATTTGACTTCTAGCCAATACTGCAACCCTGCTAGACACATATCAAGTTCCACCAAGGGACAAGTCTTATTGATGAGGTTTTCATCCGCCACCATGGTCCCTATTTCCACCTAACCATCCATGTCACCATCATTGTCAATCCCCGTACCACCACAAACCATGTCCACAAGCCACTATGAGATAGCGGTAAGCCACATTGAGGAGACTACAGTCCACTCATACCAACAAGAGTTTGTCTCATTGATTACCACTGCTCATCACACCATCAAGGGGACTTGGGATATCATCCCATTGATGTAGAAGCTTCCCTCCAATGTGAACTTTTCAAGACCATTCACTGCTATTGCTACTGTCATTGGTATATCAAAGTGACAAGGCTCAAGGTCCTGATGACACAATATCATCACCTCAACACGACTCCATTGAACTATCGAAGGGACAAGTAATAGAGTCCTATCAAAGACTCAAGTTCACACTGATGAAGGGTCTAGACTCTGTATCGGGATATCAAAGAGATAGTTATGAGACTCCTGCCGAAGCTACCATCTCTCATTGATATAAGACTTAATGCCAATCCATAAAGAAATTTTGATCCACCAAGGGGACAGTGAATAAGGTCCCACCAATAATGAACAGTTAGGATGATAAGGAGATAAATACACAACATTACAAGTAGAACTTCAAGCCAGTAATTTGAGGCATCTTTTTCCAACACTCTTATTGCCTTCTTTATGCCTCCAACTGTTGCTCATACCTCCATTTTTCTTATGTATTTAGCTGTTGAGGATAATGAGCTTGATGGGAAATCTCATCCTACTGTGGGAAACAATCTCACTGCCCTTGACAGGCTTGATTTTCCCACTCCTCTTGTTGTAGAAACTCTTGTTTCTCCTTAAGTTCAATCAACTATCTATGGAGATCCCTCATCATGGACATGAGTTCTCTCTCAGTTTGGGGTTGAAAGGAAGAAAAAGGAGCCTCTTAGAGATGTTGATAGGAATTTATAGACATCCAGGAAGCTTGAGTAGGGTGGGGTGGGTGGTTATCATTTTGAAAAGGTTGAGAACCCACAACAACAAGGTTATGTGGAATGAATGGGGATGCATAACTAGCCTAATATGACTGATTGGGAGGTGTAAAGATTTCATTTTCATGGTATGGGGGAGTGTACATAGGGTTTCCATTATAGTTTGACATTATTATGCATGAAAAAGTAGGAAACACATTGAATGTTACAAAATAAGAGTAACGAACCACCCAACCAAATATTTTGGGTACATACCAACAGAGTCACTCAAATGATATTGCAAAGACATCAGGTGCTTGTAGAACTACCTGCAAAGGTTGAAATGTTGAAGAAGGCACCACTTCCTCAATGACATGAAGTAAAAATAAAACTGCTTGAACTGGTAGATATGAATGGAGTCACCATGGTGTTTGAAGCTATGCCTCAAAAGGTAAGGTGCATTGAAGAAAACACTAAATTCTTCAATGAAGAGAAACTAGTCCCACCAGGCGTGCCAAAAACTATTGTCACATGAAATTGCACCTTGCTGAACACGAAGTTCAACATTCCAATGGAACAATGGAAACAACCTCAAGGTGTGGGACCTTTTCACGTATGAGGTTGAATCTCTAGAGAAGGACGACTTCCTCTTTCGATCCAAGTGCAATTTGTTGGTCTAACCCAACACTTGAAAACCTACCACTATCCTACTCTAATAACTCATAAGGGAAAAGGGGAGAATAAAAGCATGAAAGGGAAATGGAGGTGGTACACCAAGATGGAAAGTTGTTTCTTTCTAGCTAATATTTTTCAGTACATCAAAGAAGAGGATCAAAAGAATCACATAGTTTTATGTTTGGAAATTCTCAGAGGCAAACATGGAGGTTAGGGTTTGACAAGGTGTTGGAAGGAAAGAAGATTCTCAAAACAACAACTATAAAAAAAAATCAACATATAAGCATGATAAAAGATAACAACACTCAAAAATGAAGGTATTAAAAGATTAACTCATACATAAAAGAGGAGAGAACCAAGGAAAATGGTCAACTTCATTGATTTAATGCCATATAGCCAATCTTTACAATTGTAAAGATGCAAAAATGCAAGTCTATTAAAGAAAAAACCTAGAAGAGCCATAGGAAGAACCCTTAAAATGAATAAATTTCTTGCCTTTACAGATCAGGCATAACTTGGAATCACAAACTGAACCCTAACCCTAACTAGGGATATCAATGAAGTTTGTGTGTGAAAGGATGGAGCCATCCCATGAAAATTACAATCAGGGTATGAATTTGTCAGGAAAGTCAATAAAAAACAATAAATGAGCATGGGTGCCCATAAAATCCACTTGCAGAAGTCAAGGGAGCAATAAATGTCATCCTTGAAGCCCCAAAATCAAAATAGGTGGCTCAAAAAGTGATTCACGCATTAATGGCATTGCCTAAAAAACATGTCAAATCTACTAAAAGGTCGTGGTGTCGAGCCCAAAAGGAAACCTTTGCTTATGCATTAAATGGTCTAGAGTCATGAAAAACATCTTCATTGGGGATTGGATGTTGGTCCTACTTCATACTTTATGCACATCTTGACATCAAATTGTTAAAGACAAGGCTTAAAGAGTTCACCATACCACATACCAGAAGAAAAGAAGAGAGAAGGTCAAAGGAGCAAATCACGAAGTCTAGAAGGATCACCCTTTTCATGCTTCAGAGGTTAGGAAGGAGGCTTATGCCTTATTGCAAATGTAAAGGGTAAAAGGGAAGGCTGAAGGTTGAAGTTCAAAAGGAGCGATCAGGGTTCGGAGGGAAGAGTTACCTCTTACCAAAGAAATGTAAGAGGTAAAGCATAAGGCTGAAACCTAAAATCCAAAAAATCAACACTTAGTCAAATTTTTGAAGGGAGAAGTGAAGGTGAGAAGGAAGAAAGGCGGAAGATGAAAGTTCGTTGCCTAAAAGCCAAAGACAAGATTTTGGGGATTGGGGATTGGGAGGAAGGCTTACTTCTTGAGATGAAGAGATGGAAAATGATAAGAGGGAAGCCTAATCCCTAAAGTCTGACAAGTCAAGACTTAGACAAATCTTGAAAAGACTCTTTGAAACTTTGGTGACAAGAGGTAGGCTTAGGGATTACCAAAGCAAAGCAGTAATGATTAAAGGATAAGGCCAATAGATGAAACCCAAAATACTTAGTAGAAAATGGAAGGAAAAGAAGGAGTGGGAGCAATGGAGAAGGCATGTGAGTAGAGAGGTAAGCGAAAGCCCGAAATCCAAAAACTTCAGGACTTAGCCAGTTTTAGGACCCTTCAAGGATAATTCATGCAAGATGGCCCATGTAAGATCTCTTAGATCGATTATCAATGATGGGTCATCAAAGGGTGGCATGAAATGTCAATAGGTTCATTTTAGACTTCCAAAGACAGTCATGTTAGATAATTATCCTTGTTTCTTGGAAATATTTTAGTGTATGTTGAGGGAGAAAATGAATGGCTAAGAAAATTTACCACTTTCTACCCTTAAATGGATGGCCAAATGGAAGTCATGAATAACACATTGGTGTAGTTTCTACATGGGTATAATCAATAGAATTCTGAGAGATGGGATGATAATTTGGATACATTCAACAATCATATAAAAATTTAGTCCACTCATGTACCAAATTGTAGCCTTTTGAGGCATATTTATTTTGCCTATACCTTAGTCATTTTGATGTTTGGTTGGGTCAATTAAAGGAGCGATTGGGAAACAAATATTTGGAGGCACATAAGGCAGAGAAATTAATTGATAGGGTGTGGTAGATCCACCTCCGTGTGCAATATAAACTTGAGTTTCAATATTATTACAAATGCCATCATGATAAATATAGAGTAGACCATAAGTTCCAAGTGGGTGATAGCATTAAGGTGTATTTGGGCAAGGAGATATTTTCAATGACCAACCAAGAAGATGAAACCAATTAGATATGGTCATTTTTAAATTATTGAGTAAGTGGTAGAGTGCATTTTATCTTAATTTTCCTTTGCATGTATGAAAATATACTTAGTTATCATTGTATATAATCTTTGATTGTATAAACCTTCTATATTAGATGAAGAGGAAGATTTGTTCCCTTTAATAGATGACTTAGCTCCAAATGAACAAAAGGAACTAGAAGGTGATGTATTTTTGGTGAAGAATATGAGTAGAAAAAGAAGAGACAAGTATGAAACATGATTGGTGGTATTATAGGGTCAATTAGCTAAACAAGCCAAGAGGTATAAAAATATGTTTTGGGAAGTTCCTATATATGAGCCTTCAATATTTTGGAGACCAAAAAATTCCTCAACTTGGATGCGTGGTTTCAAAATTAGGTCAACATAGCTAGACCATGGGGTCTAATTAACATTTTTAGTCCTACGATAAGTCCTAAAACCATGGGTGGTAGGACATGCTTGTTGATGGTGTGTTTTGTCATTGAGGAGTTTGTATTTTTTAAGAGTCATGTTTGTGATTATTTAGAATATTATGGGCATAAATTAGATTATAGGTGTCTAAATGATGAGAATATCATTATGGTAAAATCATGAGTTTCTATAAGTGATGTATGTGAAACCATTTCCTAATAAAATTGGTGGTTTCAAAACCACCTCTTTATAGAAAGTGTTTGTTTCATCACATTATATACATAATGGGAATTTGAAACATTATTTGATGCTTGATATTCTCTTTCACAATTGAGGGAAGGTCACGAAGACCCTATATATGCCTTATGAAATATGTTTTAGCATTTATTTCTCTTGATTATTATTATTTTTTATTCATTTTGACTGTTATAGTTAAAAATATGCATGTCTCCTTGGTGTAAGGACATGATGCATGTGTTGCAATCTTGTTGTACATGTTGTATGAGACTTTTGTATCCCTCAAGGAATGCATGCACATGCATAGGACTAGGAGATAGTGGATTGAGAATATTTTGAGCTTACTCTTGTTGGAATTTTACATATTCAAGGCTTCTTCAAGGTACATGGCGTGTCTCAATCATGGTATCATGTTTGTATTGCATTGTTGATCTCTTTTTTTCTATTATACATATTGCTATGGATTCATTGAACATGATATAGTACTATGAACTCCTATTTTGGTAAAGGATAGTGTTTTTGAAGGTGTGTTTTGACAAGATAAAGTTTTTAAGTTTGCAACTATTATATAGGTATAACTTCAATATCTTCTAGATCAATAGATCAATAAGGGAAGAATTATAGATTTAAATAAAAAAATAGGAAGAGATAATATAGAGGATGTTATATGTGTAGATTTTTTTGAGTTTTTTGGGAAAGAAAAACTTAATAGGAAAGTGATTTCTATAATTTTTGTAATATTAGTTTTAGATGAGCAAGAAATTCATTCATTTATTATTTTTTTGTGATTGGGGAAAATTAGACCCACATTGGGAATGGAGGGGTAAATAATTCTTATTGATGTCTTGGTAGAATTCCCTATGGTACATTTGTTAGATTCTAATTTGCAGGCAAAGGTAGCACCACTTTACAAGCTTGTGGTTATAAACTCATGTTAGTAACAAAGAATATTAGAACATAATATTTTGTCTTAGGCCAAGGGTCTATGGAAGGATAGTCAACTTTTCCTTGAAAAGAGTTTTTGTTGTATTTTTTTAGCTTATTCTACCTAAGAGGAATTTTAGAAATTGTTACCTATAGATCTTTATGGTTTTAAAACTAAGTTGGAATGTTGGAAATTGAATGTTTCTTGTGTTCCTTCTCTTACAATTCTATCATAATTTTGGGTTAGCTTATATGGACTCCCTTTAGAGTTTTTGGATCTAGAGAATATATAAAATATTGTTAGATGATTAGGGGAATATATATAAGTTTATCCTTCATATTTGGATCCTTTCTAATTTATTTTTGATTAAGTCAAAATTATACCTTGATATTTGGATTCCAAAGAAAAAATATTTTTCCTCTTCCTTAGGGTCTTTTTTCAAGAGTTGGATTATGAAAGTCCCCTTTTAGAGTGTTACATTTGACATGGAATTGGTCACCTTGCTTTCTTTTTCTTCAATAATATTTTCCCTTCTAGTATCAAATGTGTGTACCATTATATCCTAGCTTCATGTGGAGGGAGAAAACAATTTCAAAAAATAAAAAAGTATTTCCTTTTCCTCACACATCATTGGTTCCAATTAAAAGATGTATGTCCCCATAGCTAGAAAGAATTTAAATTTTCCTCTTTTTTCAAGGGTAAATAAACTTATATGTTCCTTATATTTCTTAATGCAAGACCAAGTGGCCTCTTTTGTCTTGTTCCCATTTCCTTATTTATCTAGAGAAGGTTGATCACAAGTTAGAGGAAGATTCGTTTGTAAGTTTGGATGATATTTTAGATCAAGATCTTGTAGATAATGTAGCTTCCTCTTTGGTCTTGGTTCAAGGTTTGGATAATTTTGACAGAGAGGGTGATCTTTTGAATAATTTGAAGGTAGATTTTTTTCTTTGGAGGAGGGATTGTAGTTAGGGAAAGTAGACAAAATTTTTACAACTTTTGGATTTAATATAATAAAATAATCATCTAGTAGGACTATATTAGATAATGTTTAAAATATTAGAAGTAATAAATTGATACAAGTAGAGGTTGATGCAAGTTTTAAATGAATAATGGATGGCTATATTAGATAATGGTGGGGGAAGAAACCTCCATCATGTAAGTGAAGGTACTATCTTAGATTTTTAGAGGTTTTAGTGCCCCTAAAAGAGGCATTTTCTCAATTATTGGTTTAAAATAAGAAATATTGATTTATTTTATCAAAGAGACTAAAATCTCAACCAAGGAAATTTTGTTTTCCTCATTGACATTTGAGATGGAGGGGATTAGTGGTGGATTTTTTAGTGCTTCTAGGAATTTATGTGTTCTTTGGAATCCCCTTAATTTAAAACTATTCAAGTTACTTCTTCTTCTAATTGAATTACCAATGGGTTTAAATCATTTTAGGACATCTTTGATTTTGTGTAAATTTTTATGGTTCTAACTCACTTGTTAAGAAATGTTGTCTCTCAAATAAAATATTTCTCCTTTTAGGAACATGATATGGCTAGATTTTCCTACTAAGATGTGACTTCAACATAATATATAGACCTCCAAATAAATGAGTGCCCATAATAAGGTTTCTAAATATGAAATAAATTTGAAGTTTTTCCTTGATTTATATTTGTTATTTGATTTGTTTCCAAAATATAGTATTTTTAGAAAAAGTGGAGGAAACAATTTTGTAGCACAATAAAATGGTTGAATAAATTTATTATTTCTATGAAGTGGCTTGTTAAATCATGGATTTTAGAGAATTTTATTCTTAATATCTTTGCATATGACATTTTCCCATCCTAATATATATAAATATAGACTTTGCTTAATATCATTGCCCCTTTAATTTTGAATCCATGTGGTTACTCATCCTTTCCTTGTTTAGTTTGGTTAAGTGGTGGAATAGTTTCCTAGGTATAGAGGGATCAAAGATGTTTCTTTTTTGCACACAAGTTGAAAATGTAAAATATTTGCATAGGGTATGGAATAAATATTATGTAACATATTGAGTAAAATATGAGAGCTAGAGAGTGACCTTTAGGATATTATTCAATGTGTTCAATTATAAGTTCTTTCAAATGATCTTTTTGCAAAAGAATCTACTATTCTTATTTTGGAAATCTATTATATGAAGGATATTTTTTGAAGTAAAAAATATGGAGATGTATCAATGAGGTAGACATGAATTATAAATATTTTCATCACTTAATGGTGGCTAGAAGGTTAGTTAATAAGATTCACTCTATTTTTTATTCTTCATATTACTTAATCAATGGTCCTTTAACTATTAGAATTGAGTTTGTTAACTTTTTCTTTCATCTTCTAGGTTCTTTTGTAACTAGAGGTGAAATAGATTTTTTTAATATCTACTAATCATATCCCTTGTTTAATAACTAAATATAAAATTAGGGTGCTTTGTGTACTTTTTGGTGAGGAAGAAACTCTAAAATGGTTTACATGCTAAAAAATAAAGCTCTTAATTCATAAGGTTTCCAATCTGTTTTTTCAAGTATTTTTGTATGTTTTTAGTAGGGACTTAATGATTTATGAAGCTAGGTCTTCTAGTATTTTTTTTAAGGACTTCAAATTCATCTTCTTGGATCTCACTCTAAAAAAGGATAATCTATCTTATTTGATTGACTTTAGATTGATTAAAGTTCAAAAGATAATTTAAAAATCTATAGTCATAAGATTGAAACCTATTCTCTTAGCCCTTATATCTCTTAAAAAAAGAGGATTTATTCATGGGAGATAAATAATGGATGTTATCATTATGATACACATAATTATATGGTTTGAAAGTTTAGAAGTTAGGTATGACCTCATTAAATTGGAAATTGTTAATAGTTATGATAAGGTAGATTATTCATTTGTGAAGGTGGTTAAAGTTTTGTTTGGCCTCTCTAATCATTATATTAAGTGGATTCTCAACATATATTTGAATTCATGGTTGTTTATTTTGGTCAACAATAGCCCTAGTGGGTTCTAGAACTTATATTGTTATTTGGGAGGGAGATCCAGACTCGTCTTTCATTTTCATTTTAATGGTATACACACTTGGTTGTTAACATAGATTTTTTTGTAAATAGTCTCTTCTTAAAGGTGTTCAAGGTACTATAGAGAGTGTAGAATGCCTCACTCATCTCCAATCTGTGGATGATGGATTATTGTTTAGTTAAATATTTTTTTTTGGAATATCATTCCTTTCACTACATCTTAGATGTTTGTGAAATAGATTTTTTCCAATTAATTAATTTAGGGAAATATAAGATATTTTCTATGTGGATCTTAGCTCATGTAAATTTATATCAGGGAAATTATGGGTTTCCAAGTGGATAATCTTCCCAATAAGTATCTTAGGAACCATTCTTTCATTATGATGCAAGAGCATCTACATGTACTAACAATCTTGCATCACCAAAAATATTGTTATTTCAATTTTGTTTATTTTCAATAAGGGCTTAGGAGAACAAATATTTTGATTTGCAACTTTGTAATTTCCCTTGTGAAATTGTAATTGTAATTTTTGTGGGAATTATGCATTTATGAATATTTTCAAGGCAAAATTGGGAAGATATCCTTCTTGGGCGTCCCATTCTTGGTGGGGACCATCTGGGGTGCATGTGATTGCATGTTCAATTTCATTCTTTGCATGCATTTGCATGTTTGTTCCACAAGCTTTGCATGTTGTTGCATGTCCGTATATTTGGAGTTGTCGAAGCCGTCGGGAATCAAAGAAGGTGTCATAGTTGGAAAAGATCACTGGTCAAAATTTAGGCACCCATGTGAAGGTTATGAATGTAAGGAATTATTTTATATTTTATATTTTTATATCTCCTTAAGTTGGGAATTATATTTCAAGGTGGTAATTGAAGGTTTTTTTGGAAACCAATAATGGTTTTCTCCTCACACATTCTCTATATATTGATGCATATTCATTTGGAGAGGGGGGTTTTGGAGAAGTTGTGGTTGCATACCCAGATGCTATAGAAATGATTCTAGAATGTTGAAGACATTATGTTGTAGATTTTTATATGTTTGAAGCCTAGATTGTAAGGAGGCCCATGAGCTTCAGTTTGATGTAATCATTTTATGATTTAAGCAAATAAGAGTGTTGTTGATTTTATTTCTTTAAATCTGAAATTTAATGGCATATTGCAACCATCTTGCAAGTCTCTTTGTGTGTGTGTTGATTTCAAATTTGTAAGGGGAGTCCCCTTCATTAGTGGTATCATAGCATGAGCTCCTGAGAGTGCACGAAGAAGCATCGATTGGGGGCAGTTTGCACTAGGACCTGATCATGGAGAGTGTGTGTATTTTGTTTGTAGATGGATGTGCAACTTGCAAGAAGAAATTTTCAAAGGGTTTTGTAAATAGATCATCAAAGGAGGAAGTTTACATAAGTTAAACTTGAGGATTTAAAGATTTGTGTTGAGACTTTGTGAGGCCTTGAAAATGGAAAAAAGAAAGAAGAAAAGGAATTTTGTGATTGGATGGATTTTGAGGATTCTTGGACTTGAGAAAATCAAAGAGAGAATGAGAGAGAGAGAGCAGGAAGAAATGAGAGTTGGGATGATAGAATTACAGCATCAAGTGGATGAATTAAGAAAAGAGATTGAAAGGAGAAAACAAGAAAAGAGAAGAGTTTAAGGTAATTTTGATTATCCTTCTAATGATATTTTGATTGCAAGAAAGAAAGAAGATGCAGTAGGGTGTCACACAAGTGGCACAGAGGAAAAAAAAGAGGATGAATATGAAGAAATTGATGAACCTGAAGATGAGGAATGTCTATTAGAAGACATGCAGGATAAAGTTATAGAGGTTGTAGCAACAAAAAAAGAGTTGAGTGTAATGGAGGACATTGAAGAAGAGGAAAAACAAGTTGTAGTAGTTAAAGAAAACGTAAAACTTGCATTTTGTGAGTTCATCAATGATTTTAGTTTGCATGTGAATGATATGAATGGGATGGATTGATATGAGAAGGGTGAAAATTTTGTTGCAGTAGTAAGGAAAAGAGGAATATCAGATTTTGATAAGTTTAGAACCAAATCTAATTTGTGTTTGAGTGATATGATGAGTGACAACAACGAAAGAATTGCAATAGTGAAAGTTGCAATAGAAGGTAATAAGGTAAAATCATATTTTAATGTATGTTTTGATGAGGCTAAGGATAAAAAAATGGATAAATTTGTTGCAACAATGGATCAATTTGAGAAGGTTGAAATTGAGGAACAAGAGGTGAAGGTAAAAGAGGAGTTCCCCAATGATTCTTTGTTTGAAAGTATTGAAGATGAAGATTCCTTGGTTAGAGAGCCTGATTATTTGTTAGAGAATATGGATGATGAATCTTGGGATTATTTTTCTAATGTTGTTTTGAATGTGGAATATCAATTTTTAGCAGCAATATGTCTTTATAAAGGCATAAAAACAATGACATATCATGTTCAGGATAAGGTTGAAGTTGCAGTAGTGAATGGAACCTAGGTAAATTTCATTTTTTCTAAATATTATTCTAAAGAAGGATGTTAGTGTGATGAGGTTGCAAAAGAAGATAATAGTAAATCATATTTTATTAAATTTGATAGTGATGATGATTTTCAAGTTATGGATGGGTTAGTTCAAGAAGATTTTGCTAGTGATGTATGGTATGCATAGAAGGGTTTGTGTGGTATTGTAGAGTTTAGTGCAAGTGTAATTTGGTGGAGGTGGCCGAACTATGGTGGGTTGAATCCCACAAGATTAGAGGGGAGTGCAATATAAACTTTGAGGAGGTGGTCAGTTTATAGTGGAATTGATTCCACATTCAAGAGGTTTAGTGAAGAGAATAGTTTTCAGAGAAGGAAGCTTGTTCCAGTTAAGTGTTGGAAGAGGAGAAAGAAGAATCAATTACAAGTACCAATTTAAGTAATGGAGTTTGTTGAGGATTGCTTGCAATCTGAAAGGGTGGTACTACCACTCAAATCCATTTTGTGAATCCATATTCATAAAAAATTTCCTACCTAGGTTGTTTGATGCAAGAGCATCTCGGGGTACTAGCAATCTTGCATCACCAAAAAAAAATGTTATTTCAATTTTATTTATTTTCAATAAGGGCTTAGGGGTTAGGAGAACGAACATTTTGATTTGCAACTTTGTAATTTCCCTTGTGGTGAAATTGAAATTGTAATTTTGGTGGGAATTATGCATTTATGAATATTTTCCAAGGCGAAATTGGGAAAATACTCCTCTTGGGCATCCCATTCTTCGTGGGGACCATTTGGGTTGCATGTGCTTGCATGTTCAATTGAATGATTTTCATGTTTGTGCCACAAGCTTTGCATGTTGTTGCATGTCTATATTTGGAGCCGTCGAAGCCACTGAGAATCAAAGAAGGTGTCATAGTTGGAAAAGATCATTGGTCAAAAGTTAGGCACCCATGTGAAGGTTATGAATGCAAGTAATTATTTTATATTTAATAATTTTATCTCTCCTCAAGTTGGGCATTGGATTTCAAGGTGGTACTTGAAGGTTGTTTTCGAAAATAATAATGGTTTTCTCCTCACACATTCTCTATATATTGACGCATATTCATTTGGAGAGGGGGGATTTTGGAGAAGTTGTGGTTGCATACCTAGATGTTGTCAGAATGATGCCATAATGTTGAAGACATTATGTTGTAGATTTTTGTATGTTTGAAGCCAAGATTGTAGGGAAGCCCATGAGCTTCAGTTTGATGTAATCATTTTATGATTTAAGAAAATAAGAATGTTTCTGATTTTCTTTCTTTAAATCTAAAATTTAATGGCATATTATAGGCATCTTGCAAGTCTCTTTGTGTCTATTTGATTTCAGATTTGTAAGGGGAGTACCCTTCATCATATTAGTATGTCTAGGGATATTTTTATAAAATATTTGATTACAAAATTTAGAAAAAATTAGTAGGTTGGGAATTTTGATGGCTTAGCAATATTAGATGCATAACATATATTAAAGCAACTATTTGGCCATTCCTATTTATATATTTTTTGTTTGTACTTTGAAAGTGATCTTAAACAAGATTAATGGAACTTAAGAAAATTCTTACAAAAAGTAATTATAGTTTAGAATAAATTCTCTTTTCTTAAATATGTCAAGTTATGTTTTTTTAAATGCTATGGAAATGGTAGTCTTCAAAATATAAATTTACAAAATAAGGCATTATGCCCCAAGTTTTTGATAAGGTAAGCAAAATTTATAGGGTGATGTACCCTTATAAAAAGGCCCCAAGGGTAGAGAGTTTAAAGTAATAAAAATTCCAAGATCACAGGCCACAAATCGACCAATGACAACAAAGAGACAATAAAAATATAACATAGTAATAACCAAAAATAAAATAAACAAGGAAACACTACTTGGGAAGATTTTCCCATTCCTCCATGAGGAATTTGAAAGCATCTCTCTTTTTTCTGGATTGAGCTAGGGTCTATTTTATTGTCATTTTTCTTTATCTTATCTTGTAACACATAGACAAGAGTGACAATGGAATGCTGTATGACCTTGAGAGTGAAATAGGAAAGGATATTGAGCTTCCTTTCCAAAGTTTCAACCTTGGTCATAAGAGTCATACAATCTTGGGCCATCTTCTTGCAACTGGGGTAGTTCTCCTCCTTGTGATCTTTCATGGGGGTGGAATCCTCTGGTTCATTCAACATAGCATTGAATTTTGGGAAAAGACTAGGGCCATCAAAATACTCCTCTGCTTCCTCTATATTGTCTTCATCACTACTTTCCTCATCCCTCTTATCCTACTTCGAGTCACTAGAGATCTCATCAATTGTTATCTCAATGGCTTGTTTTCCAACCAACCTGTGTGATCTTCAAACACCAGGGTTCTCAAAATCAGTGGTAGGGTTAGTATCTTTAGTATTATCCTCTTTGTTTATGTTTTTTATTATTCACATTAGTCTCCTTTTCATCAGAGGTAGCTTCCTCTACATAGAAGGTGAATTTATTTTTATTTTTATAAGGGGTCTATTTGCTAGGATTTTGGGAGGTGTATTTTTGAGCTCACACAGTCCAAAAACCGTGAATTTGGAAAATATTTTATTATAAAATTTAGTAAAAATTAGTAGGTTGGAAATTTTGTTGGCTTAGTAATATTAGATGCATAACATATAGTAAAGAAATTATTTGGTCATTCCTATTTATATATTTTTGGTTCTTACTTTGGAAGTGATCTTAAACAAGATTAATGGAACTTAAGAAAATTCTTACAGAAAATAATTTTAGTTGAGAATAAATTCCATTTTCTCAAATATATCAAATTATGTTATTTTAAATCCTATGATAATGGTAGTCTTCAAAATGTATATTTACAAAATAAGGCATTATGCCCCAAGTTTTTGATAAGGTAAGGAACATTTATAGGGTATTACATACCCTTACACAAAAAGGCCCCAAGGGAAGAGAGTTGCAATAAAAATTCTAGGGTCATAGGACACAAATCGACCAGTGACAACAAAGAGACAACAAAACTACAACATAGTAATAACCATAAATAAAATAAACAAGGAAACCTTACTAGGGAAGATTTTCCCATTCCTCCATGAGGAATTTGAAATCACAAGTAATTAGTATGGTGCATGCCACTAGATTAAGAGAAACTTGGAGAAACATATAAAGAAGAAAATATGTAGCCTTTTGTGAATCTTCCCTTCTCTTTAAATCTTCACTAAACCCAATTAAAGGTTCAATTATCTATAATTAAATTCTAATACAAACTTTATAGAAACTTCATTTCATGGAATACTAGGAATGGAAGAAATTTTTTTTATATTGTGATGATTTTTTTATGGGAAATCCTCTTGTTATAACCTCATTGGTCCTAGATAATGTGTAATTTTTTCATCTACTTTTAGGGGTTATTTAGTTAAGGATTATTGGGGTGAAGTTGAGAGAAATAGAGTTTGTTCATGTGAATATAAATAATGTAGGGATAGGTTCTATTTTGTAAAAGATCAAAAAAATATTCTAAGTGATAAGCTTCAAATTAGGATTCTATTATTAGGTAGAGAATATTATTTGATCTGGATCAACAACTATTTTGGTAGGTATCAAGTGATCTAATGATACTCATTATTGAGAAATATGGATTTCCCTCCTCTCTTTGAATGGTTAGTTGATATGATTATTGCAAATTGTTTTCATTGATGTCAAAATTTTGCATTATAAGAGATTCATGTATGTTCATGTTTGTTCATGTATACTCATGGCTTGAGAGTATTTATACACTCTTCAATGATTGTTTGATCCTCTCTGGATTGCATTAGGGTTAAGGTTTCATGATTTGTTAGGGTTTCTACCCTAATTCTTCAAAAACTTAAGTTTCTTTGAATGGGCATGTACTTTATGTTCCATTTCTTCATTGACTTGATCTAGGGCGTTCCTAATTGCTTAAGTTACATGTAACATCCCTCTAATTAAACCTCAAAGGTTAAGAGCCAAAAAGGGCAAGATAATTTTTTTTTTAAAAACATAAAGGATAACATACACAAAAGAAGTTTCCAATACATTAAAACGACCACATGCAAGGCCAAGTATCGCCTAATGCAACCCAAGGGAGATGATTAATCTACCCTCCAAAGAAAAATAAGACAAGAGCAAATAAGATAGGTCCAGGGAAAATGCTCTAGAACCTTAGCAGTGTTGCTCCAGAACCTTAACAATGCTGCTCCGGAACTTACAGTGCTGCTCCAAAACTTTCAGCGTTGCTCCGAAACCATAACAGTGTTGCTCTGAAACTTACAGCGCTGCTCCAGAACCTTAACAACGCTGCTCTGGAACTTACAACGCTGCTCTGGAACCTTAACAATGCTGCTCCGGAACTTACAACGTTGCTCCGAAACCTTAACAGCGTTGCTCTGAAACTTACAGCGCTGCTCTGAAACTTAGGCAACAACTACACATATTATTACAGCAGGTTGTATTGCACTAGAAACTTAACAACATGATACATAAAGAAAGAAAATACATCCATAGCTCTAATTTAACAGGAATTAAGAATGAATCCATAAAAGAATTATCATAATACATGCGAGTCTGATGCCAACATCGAAACCCGAAAGCCAAACATAATCATCACATATCTTCTCATTAGATTTATGATTTCTTTCACTCTCAAGTGAGTACAATGAGCATAAAGAAATGAGTTTGAATACAATGGAATTTACATGAATACAATACATCATCTGAAAGATAAATACGGAAGAGGGGATGACTCCAACTAGTGCTCCAATAACCTGTACACCGGTCCCCAATGGCGGTGGCAACGCCTCCCTACCATGTGGACTCAAAAGAGGCCACCCCACTATGCTCGAAGATAGTCACAAGGCCCAAAACAGAGGTAGCAAGACAAAGGCAAGGTAAGGACAACACTCACATCAATCACGAAGCAATCATGGAAGACAATGCACACAATCAAAGTCACCACAAGAAATGCTCATCAAATATCATGACAGGTACTACTCACATCTACCAAGGGTTGGATAATAGAGTGCATATCAGATGGAGTGTCATCATGCGTGCTTGAAGGGATGGAACCACATGGAATCAAGTACACCTCTCATAGGGATGAGGAGACTCAATCATGCCCGAATCCACGCCCCATAGATGGATGACTCAATGTCCCGCAGACGAATGGGCCTTCTCGAGTGCATCCTTAGCCTTTACAGCGCTCAAGGCCATGCACGAGGACTCATTATCTTATTAGTGTTTTACCCCATTAATTTTATTTAGTTATCACTTTTTTACTCTAACTCTGCTATTAGTTCCCCTGGCAGCCACTTGCGAGCCCCAGGCCCATATAGAGCCACTCCATATGACCACTATTACCTAGACCTATGCTCATCTCGTTTAACCAAACGAGGAAACCAAAGAATACTTGAAATGAAAGGAAAGGCCATAATTTCTGTTACAGGAACCAATTAAAAACAACCAACTAACACTGCTGTAAAAGACACTTTTAAAGGCTATAACTCAGCAAGAAAAGAAGGCATAGAAATCCTGTAAAAATTCAAAGTGTAAGGATTGCGAATCTAAGCCTGACCCAGTTCAGATTTTGACATTTCAAGTCAAAATCCACCTTTGATTTTTTATTTTAGGACAAAAAATGAAGTGTTGTTCAAAAAAATGTCTTTTTTCCAAACTTAAGCAAGAAAAAGCACAGAAAAATAAAAGTACCTAGATTTCAAATCTGCCAAAACCTAGTTGAGGTATTGACATTCCTAAATGAAATCCACCCTTAATTTTCATTTTTATCAACAGGGTAATGAGCAACAATTGAAAAACACGTTTTCTTACCAATTGGGCAAAAGACAAAAAAACATAAGAAAGAGCCCATGAAACAAAATTTTCCCATAAACCCATTTCAAGTTTGCTGAAGATTTATAAAATCAGTCATACAAAACCCTACAGAGAAGCAATAACAATTTAAAACAGTCCAACATTCAACTCCAAACAATACAAAGCAAAGACATGAAAGAGTTCCTCAAATTCTCATGGGACAACAATAACCCATATTAGAAAGAAAAATTACCAGCCAAACATCAAAGAGGAACAACAAAAAATTACCTCAAATTGCCCCAAAATCGAAATGGAGAATTTTCTCAATGGGGAAGGCACGACCAAGCTCCAAAAACAAACAACAAACAAGAGCTGGTGTGTTGGTTTCAACAATTTACTACCCACAATTTTCTTCTTAGAAAACTTTCACCATCTCCCCACTCAATCACCCAATTCATAGGGTTTCTTTCACCATGCAAACAACAATTTCCTTCTTTTTTTCTCCAAAAAAATAAAAATCCTCCCTTCAAACAAAGCTCTCCTTTCTTTTCTATCTTTTTATATTTTCCCCAAGGCCATCCAAAAAGAGAATAAAACATTTTTTTATTATAAAATTATGCATTAAAGCTCCCCAAAAAGGAACAACTAATTAAAATCACAAAATAAGCAATATTAAAATATGCATGAAATATTAATGAAAACCAAAACTAAAAACCTCAATGAGACCAGCAGGAAAGTCACATATGGTAGAAGGGTGCTTCGGATGTTACCATTAGGTAACCGGATGGAAGACAACAATACAGAAACATTTCCCTAACAGGGTATAGTGGGCTAGGGTAGAGGATATTTGGCTTGTGACTACCTCCAGTAACCACCATCAGGGAAAGAGAGTACGCTCAGGCCTATAAATTTAGGCAGAGTCGATACTCAGTACCTGCATCACTCCAATCAAACGTTAAAGTACATGTGCATGAATCATATATCATATATCCAAAGCAACATCAACCATCAGGAAAAAGAGTCATAATATCATAAGCCTTTCGGTTACAAGTGTTATGATATCATCTTTTTCCTGTCCATAATCATACAAAAGCAAGGAAAATGATGTATACATAAAAATATAAGCATGTAATCCAGCATAATATCTAGCCATGTAAGCATGAAATCCAGCATAAACAATAATCAACAACATATAAACATGTAAGCATGTAAACATGTAATCTAGCATAACAGTCACAGAATTACACCTCTCAGGCGTCAATACAAAATAATGAAGGGATGAATAGAGTAATTACAAAATATACAGTTATCAGAATCCATCAAGGAAAGACCACAACAAAATACAAACATGGGGGTTGTTACATTACAACTTAAGCCACTAGGCATCATTGATTTACTGACCCCTATACCACTTGCTTTAAGTGTGAAATATTTCTTCCTAAGTCTAAATTCAATACTTTAGAAAAAATGGATGATGTCATTAAGACAAATGTTGCACTTCCACTCACTTGCGGGAGAAATGGTGTGCCCTGCTTTTGGGCTTGTGGTTGCACAAAATGTTGACAAGTGGAATTCTTCTACGTGCCCATGCAAGGAGAGAGAAGTAAAGAGAAAATCCCTATGGTGGTGTAGAGTGGTGATGTATGTAAAAGGTGGGCCTAGAAGGAAAACATTATGTGTGGATGTGACATGTGTTGTATGTCTGCTTATCCATAAAGGCTATGGAAGGTTGTATTTCAAGTTGCGTGGTGTTGAAGGAGGTCGACAAATGGCATATTTTTGTGTGCTCGCAAGAAAAATAGAAAAGATAAGAAAAATTTGTGCAGTGTTGTGGGAGGTTGACATGTGGTGGCTTTCCACGTGCCCACTAGAAAAAACAAAAGGAAAAGAAAAAGATATGTGATGTTACGAGATGATGACGTATGACAGTTTTCCATGTGCCCACAAGTAAAAAGGAAAGAAATGAAAAGATAGTGTAGAGTAGTGATAGGTTGACATGTGTCTAGGTTGACTTGTCAAAATTTGATCAGAAGGCTATTAGGCGTCCATGGATAAGAGATAAATTTATTTGGGGCTACAAAAGATGACACGTGGCCTGCATGTTTCACTCATCTGCAAGGAGAAAGGGAAAGAGGAGAGAGAATACTATGGGAGCTTGAAATGTTGACACACGACTGTGTTTTGCTTGTGTGTGAGAAGAAAATGAAAGATGAGAGAAATTTTTGCGGGGGTATGAAATGTTAACATGTGTCCAAGACTTTTCAACGATAACTCTACGGTTTGGTGGAAAGTCAACACATGTTCATATTGATGTATGTCAAAAGACTTTTCAACATGGTATTTGCACTCTTATTTTTTTGAAGAGTACTCATCTATCATAGGATCTCCAATTTGAATTTGCACCATTCATTTTATTCACAAAGATCAAAGATTGGTGGCTCAGATTCAAATATGCTCAACGACTAGTCCCTATTTCTAAACTTTCTCTACATAGGTTGACAAGGTAGATTGATATGAAATATTTTCATAGGCTGACTTATACTACACCAAACATGCTAATTTTTGGTCCTAGCCAACATTGTAATATACTCTATCAACCCATATTGGTATATATGCAAATTGTTTCAGGTTGATGTAGTAAGTAACAATATAGTCTCCGAGTCTATACATGGATCTATGATATGTCTGAGTAGTTCATGTTCAATATTTCAAGGTAGAGGATGTTTATGTGAAGTAGAGCAAGGAATGTATGTAAGGCTATGGAATTGACAAAGAAAAATTTCAATATCTCTCTGTATGCTTCATGAAAGAAATATGTCTATAAATTTCTGTTTTATCACTTGTAGTGTGTTCTATGGTTGGTGCCATAGATTATATGAGGTATATGCCTCTTGTTTAGTGAGTTGATGCTCTGATTGTGAGGTTGGTGCCTCTCTAATAAGTTGGTTCTTATCAAGGTATCTTGGGGATTAATGTCTCTAGTAGGTTGGTGCTTGAAAATCTATTGTAATCTTTGAATTCCTTTGTTAGGCTGGATTTGGATAGTAGATCCAATCAACTCTTCTCACTGTGGTTTTTCCCTTTAGGGTTTTCACATAAATTTGGTGTTGTCTTGTGTGGTTGTGTTTATTGCTGCTTTTGATTTCATTAATGATGCTTCTATGTTCATAGATGGATTGATTAAGGTTAAAATTTTAGGATATATTGATTCATCCCCCTCTTAGTATATTTATGTGTTCAACAATGATCTATAATAATGAAGCTCCTCTAGAAATTAATTCTTTTTCTTGTCTAGCTAGATATTTTTACATTTAAAAAATTTCACAAAATATGTTTGCATGACCTTTCTAGATCTGTTATGTGTCTTTGTAAAAAAAATATTTGATTATTTTTTTGTTACATTTCTCCTTTTCTAAGTAGATCTAGTTCTAGTTTTCTTTGGTATGGAATCTCAATTTGTTTTTTTTCTTCTACTTTGAAAATTCATATTTGTGGTTGGTCTAAAGATACCCCAAATAATTTTTTTCATGGATTTTTAGAGATAAATCAATGTCTTGTGAGGGATGTTGCAATAAAATATTTGTAGTCATTTATTTGACATTATTGGGATTGAAGCTTACTTGTCTATAATTCAAAATTGTGCAATTGTGGAACTTAGCTTCTATGTCCCTTGATAATAGGGTAGTTAACAAAGCCTAAAGTTGTAACATTCCTTTTGGAACCCACAAAAAAGTGATTCTTATGAAATGATGCAGATGGAAGAGGGAACTTGGGGAATATAGTGCCAAAGTAGTGTTTTTATCTTCTAACATACAACTTGTTAAAGTTGACGTTTTTTGTTTATTTAAAAAAATGATTAATGAATAAAAACATTTGGAAACCTTGGAATGTCTCAAATAACTATATTTTTAGTTTTATAAATATAGAAATTGAGGTAAACTCCCTTGTGGTGATTACCAACCATGTAAGAATTTATTCAAGGATTGGATATTGATTAATATTTAGATGAAGCTTGAATTTAATGTAGCTCTTTTGATAAGTTAATATTATTCATCACATTCAAGAAAGTAATATGGTCATTGATAGTCTAGTAAATGTATGGGTGTACCATTTCTCTTACTACATGAAACTCATTGATTGTAATACTAAATAGGATATGTGGCAACTACTTGAGAATAATTCCTTTCATTATCAAGACAACTTGGTTTCAAAATTTAAATTTTACCCCTTCCATTTATTTGAATGAATGTAATAATTTTCTATGGCGATTTTGACTTTAAAATATTTTCCTTTATTAAGATCGGACTTCAAGTCCTCATATTTTTATGTTTTGAGGTACGAATTGCCCATGTCTAATATTTCATTTATCATATTTTTTGCTTCCTTTTAACACTTTGTGATTCCAATTCTATTTTGTATTTTTCTCTATGCAAGTATTATCTGGTTATTGATTGACTATTTCTCTAGACAATATTATATTTAGTCAAATATTTTCCTTATAATGGCATGGTTTTGAACTATTGATAAAGGAAAACACAAATAATTATGTAAAAATTCTACACATCTATAAGGAACTTGAGGGTTGTTCAAATGAGAGTATAAAATATATATTTCATCCATAAATTGGAAGCTTAAATTTCTAATGAGGTAACAAGGGAATGAATTCTCAAAATTATCCTTTAACAATGACCTTGATTTTTTGGGGAAACAACTCAAATTATGAAATCCTTGATGGTTGAGCAATTGGGCCCTATCTCCAACAATATGACAACACAAACATGTTGTAATGTGTGACACAATAAATTTTAAAAAAGTGGTAAATTAGACTTATCCTACCAAGATTTGGGTTTGTGTGTGTAAAGATTATAGTTAGGGAGAGATGCATGGAAGTTTGTAATTCTTACCACCTTCCAACCATTGAAAATTGTGGTACTTCTTAGGTTATACACAAAACCGCCTTCGATCATAGATTATTAGTTTTTTCTAAGGATGTTTCTAATTTAGGTCCTTTTTTATTTTCCCCAAGATTAGGGTCTAGTTTCAAGTGTTGGGTAGTTGCTTTCATTTATGTGCTTGATAAAAATAAGACAACTTGAATTTTGTATTCTCATGATTTTTTTTTAACCTTTCTAGTTTATTTGGATTATTATGCATGCATAATTTTTTTCTTGGGAGGGGCCCTATATAATCATTGTTCAAGCTATAAAAATATATGGTATTGTAATATCATATAATCAAGTAATTAATAATAACACAAAGCATAGTCATTTAGTTTGGTTATAAAAACTAATTGTTGGTTAACACTTTTAATAGTGATAAAAAATTATCATTAGTGGATGTGACATAATTCATAATAATTTGTTTTTTATAATTTAAAGTTATATTTATCGATTTGTTTCTCATTGAACATTTGAGAGATTGTATTTTATTTTATTTTATGTTTTCTTTTCTTGTTTCCATTTTCTTATATGTATGACCTATTATATTAATTGCATTTGGAATTGATGTTGTTTAGAGTATAAAATAATTTTGCACTAGAGAATCACATACTCCTTGCAACATAAGAGAATTTTTTGAAATATTGAGGCATGTGAGAAAAAACACCTCTTTTAGGAGAAGTTTCATAAAGTACAAATAGTTTAAATGATGATGATATGAAATAATCAAAGGTTCCATTAGGGGAATTCAGTTGTAATTTACAAGTGGTTAGAAACTAGAGCTAGAATCATGCATTACCTTTAGTTTTTAGTAATACTAAAGAAAGTGGAAATTTTTGGAGTATGCACAAATTATCTTATTAAATGAGACATATTAACATAATATGATGAAATATGGGAATCTAAACATTTTATATCATCTGAGGCCCACCCATTGATTTTGAATATTATGTCATTTGTTTTCATTTAGATTGATGTATTATGATTCTTTTCGTGTTGGTTACTAGACATTATGCTATTTTTCTATCATTTAGGTTGGTACATTATGATGTTGTTTGTGTTATGATAATTTGGATACCTCACTCTATATTTGTTTGTTATTGAGGATTAAGATGCACACATAGAATAGAAAAAATATTGTTCAATGAATTGTGTGCAATGATGAATTAATAATTGCAATACAAATGTTAATTTCAATATTGTAATGAGCAAAATTATTGAGTTTTAAATGAAATTACAAAATGAATATTATTGCTTACCTTGTGAAAATTGAATAAATGCTCTTATGTGAATTCAATGAATATGAGCCTTTGAGACTATGATAATTGGGAATTAGAATTTTGGTGTGAGTTAAAATACTTTATGGGAAAATTATAATGAGAATGTATATGTTTTATTTTGGTTGTTTCGTCTATGCAATTTTATTGGATGTATTAATGTGTGAAATCGAGTGTGCAAGTATATTA
>VDFB02041474.1:0-13576 GCA_007258455.2 Sequoia sempervirens
ATCTATGTCTGAGTTTTTGTTTTTGTTGGTCTTTTTTGTGTTGTTATTTTTTTAGTTTTTCAATTATCTCACTCCTTGTAAGATCCTTTTGCTAGGACTTTGTGGTTTTTTTATAATGGGTGTGAGCCCTTCCCATTTTTATATTAATCAAAAAATTCAAATGAATGATATATAGAGGAAGTAAGCCTAGAAGAAGAGAACAAATCAAAAAGAAAAAACCTCTACATAATCTCATGATTACCATAAAATGACACTTTAGAAGAACCTAATTCAAAAAGATAAATTGAAATATAAAACCATACATGTATATAGTACAAATACTGAGGATGTATTATATGCATGGATGCAAGAGGAACCGAAAATCCATTATTAGAGGATTATCAAATTCCACAGAATATTCATGATTAAGAAGACACCAGAGGATGCTCTACATTCTACCATAGTCCCAAATAATTTCTATAGAACACTTGTGATAAGTTGGAAGATAGCATAGATGCTACAAATCACCAAATAAATCACATCTCGTTGAGAATTTCACATATCAAATTTCCCAAATACTCAAGAGTAGGCGACTTGTAATCATTCATTACATTTTTACAAACTAAAGAAATGAGATTTGACATTAAAATATAAACTTTTTTAACACTGCATGTTGGCACAATACACATAAGGAACAATTAACCAATGGACAATATTTAAAATCTTGATCAAAATAAGATACTTACCAAAAGAAGGATAATACAAGGAGATACCATAATATAATGGAAGTATCTCATCGGAAGATCATTTGGCCACTTGTATTACCACATGGCGAACAAGAAATAAGTATGATGATTGAATATAAATATAATTATTCTATTGGACACTAACACCCATAGCACAAACTTGGTACATAAACCAAGAATGAAGAGGAGAAGCAAAAGATTGGACAAAAATTACAATGGATTTTAGACATACCTTCTCTTTTCACAATGAAGCTATACACATACATACCACATTACTCAATTGGAGATTATTTTCAAACTAGGGGTAGCTTATGAAGAGGAAGTAACACAAACCTCTACACCACCTCCACAATCAAAGGAAATATGGAATTACATATAATGGCTAGATAATGAATCTACATTACCAAAGAGAATATGTTATCTAACAAACAAAGATGATGATGATACACATAATTTAGATAGAGAAGTCCAACAAGGAGAAATATAATTATAATCTCCAATAGAATCCAAACAAAATTATTACAACCAACCAATAAAACTAAGAAAGGAAAACATTGCTAAGGAAGGATATACACTGAACTTACTAAAATAGAAGACTATTGGGATGACAGATTAGTAACATAAATTATAGAGATTTTATTAAAATTTGAAGAACTATTCCCTAGAAAATTTACAGACCTAAAGGGAATAAAGGAGGAAGTATTATTCATGAAGATACAATTGGAAGGAGCTAAACCAGTACAAAAAAGACCCTACTGACAAAATTTGAACATGAAAAAGAAGGTTAAAGTAGAACTAGAAAAGATGTCGGAAGCATGAATAATCAAACTGGTTGAAGATGCGGAATGGATTAGCCCTATATTAATACAAAATAAGAAAACATGGGAAATAAGAATTTGTGTTGACTTCAAGGAACAAAATAAAGCTTGCATTCATGACCCCTTTCCTACACCATTCAATAAAGAAACATTGGAATAAGTAGAAAGAAGAGAAATATACTCCTTCATCGATGTATTTTTTGGATGTCATCAAGTAAAAATAAGTGAAGAGGATAAAAAAAATAAAAAAAATTATAGATTGGGGTTCTAACATGTACATAGTGATGTCATTCAACCTAAAGAATGCGCCTACGATATTCAACAGGATAATGATAAACACATTTAAAGAATTTATACATGAATTTTTGGAGGTATAATTGGATGATTGGATGTTATATGGCTTGATAAAAGACATTGCACAAGTATTGAGAATGATACTAAAATAATTTTGAAGTATGCAAATTGCACTAAATTTGAAAAAAGGAATGTTTATGGTACCTTATGGGACCTTATTAGGACAGATCATCTAAAAATAAGGTTTGATGGTGGACCCTATGAAAGATACTTTAATCATAACACTACCACCCCCAAGACACCATTAAAATTAAAAACTTTCTTAGGATATACCAGGTACCACAGTAAATTCATAAAATGTTATGTTAGAATAGTTGCGCCAATGAAGGAACTACTAAAAAAAAAATTGGTAGAATTATTGACTGCAATGAAGAATGTCAATTAACATTTGAAACATTAAAGAAAAAAATTGTAGAGGCCCCTATGAAAATATGCATGTTTGTGGCACCTTATGGGACATTATTAGGACACATCATCTTAAAATAAGGTTTGATGGTAGACCCTATGAAAGATACTTTAATCATGACACTACAACCCCAAAGAAACCATTGTAAGTAAAAAAATTCTTAGGATATATTGGGTACCACAATAAATTCATAAAATGTTATGTTAGAATAGTTGCACCAATGGAGGAACTACTAAAAGATAAAATTGGTAGAAGTATTGACTACAATGAAGAATGCTAATTAGTATTTTACATGTTAAAGAACAAAATTATAGAGGCCCCTATACTAATCTTCCAAGACTGGAATACACCATTTCATGTATACGTAGATGCATTTGGAATTTCTATAGGAGTAGCATTGGCCCAACCCAAAGGCAATAAGGATCATCCCATATCCTTTGCAAGAAGAAAATTATCTAAGGTGGATAAAAAATATACTAAGTTACAGAACGAGAAGTCCTAGCTATGGCTTATGCATTGCAAAAAAATTAGACACTATCTACTGTCAACACCATTCATGTTCATCATAGATCTTTTACCATTAAAGTAATTACTTAATAGACCTATCATACAAGGAAGGATATGTCAATGGTTACTCTTATTCCAGGAATTTTATTTTAAGATAATGGTAAAACCAAGAAAATACAATCAAGGACCTGATTACCTATCAAGTATAGAACCAAAAGATCTACATGGAACAAATCTATTTAGAATAAATGTGGTACTAGAAGAACTGCATGATATTTGTATACTCTTATCTAAAGGGGAATTTCCAACAAATCTCTCACTGCAAGCTAAAGAATCTCTAGTGTGGAAGTCCTTACCATATACATTGATAAAAGGAGAGTTGCATCACATAGGATGAGATGAAATCATAAGAAGAATTTTTATGAACATGAGAGATAATTCATCGTGAAAGAAGAAATGGAAAGAGGAAATAATTGTGGTGAAGAAACAATTAAAAGGGTTAAACTAGCCAAACTTTGGTGGAAAAACCTACACAAAGATACAAAGAATATACACAATAATGTGATATTTGTCAAAGGGTGGGGAACCTACCACAAGGGATGAGATTCCTCTAAAACTAATACTATCACAAATCCCACTTGAAAAATGGGTGATAGACTTTATAGGACCCATTAAACCACCAGCTAAACACTCAAGAGAAAGATTCATAATAACAAGTGTAGAATACTTAAAAATTTGAGTAGAGGTAGAACCTACAAAGGACTATACTAAAAAAAATTCAAGATTCATATAACAGAATATAATCACTAGGTATGGTTTCCCATTAACTATAGTAAGTGACCAAGGAAAACATTTTTTTAATAAAGTAATTGTGAAACTTCAACAAAATTTCATGATCATACTTAATAAGATCTCAACATACCATCCACAATAAATTAGAGCAAATGAAGTTCTGAATAAGATAATTAGGACAATACTTACCAATATGTGAAATGGAAATAGGTTAGATTTGGACATAAAGATACCTACAGTACTCTGGGCCTATTAGATATCCTATAAAATGATTAATAAGCTTACAACATTTCAATTAATTTATGGAACTGGTGTGGCAGTTCCTATGAACTTTATAGTTCCTAATCTACATACTACACTCACAATGTAGTTGGTTGATGATGAGTCCATAGAAAAAGGGATTGAAAAACCAAAAAAAATGGATGAGAGAATATTAATAGCCTTGTACAATCAACAATTAGAAAGGAAAAATAAAAGGCTTGGCATGATAGAAACCTCCACACTAATACTTTTCAAATAAGGGATCTAGTTTTACTACATGATAGTAAATTTTAAAAATTAAGGCAAGTTAAGGATAATGTGGTTAGGACCATAATATAAACATGAAATTACAAAAATAGGAGTGATAAGATTTATAAAATTAGATAACAATTGCATATTATGATATGTCAATGGTGCAATACTTAAAAACTATCACCAACCAAAAGGAAGAAAATCATAAAGTCTGAAAAAATAATGAAATAAAACTGTTAACGGTCCAAGGTTGTAAATAGCTAGAAAAACCCATGAAACCCAATGGTAAAATGACATAAATTCTTTTGACCTACACTAAATCTATTTAAAATCCCTCAAAAATACACTACACTCACTCTACACTCAAACTCTCTAAGTAAATAAATGAAATATAAGCTCTACTACTCACACATACACCTACATAATAATGGAAACCCTAGCCTTGGTTAATGTCACTGAGAAGCCACAACCCAAATATAAGAAATTCTTATTCAAGGAAATGGATTTCAACAAGGTCAAATCATTCTCGAGTATCCCCATGGATGTAGTCTACATAGAGGACATACAACAATACATACATGAATGGATAGCAGATATCTCGATCACACAAAACTCTAAGAGCTCAAGCAAACACTCCTTCCATAATACCAAGTTACATACCAACCTCAGTATCAAGAGGTAGGAAAGAAGAATCTCAATATCTAGAAGGGTTTCCTATATTTTTCCAATTAGCATGATTGGGTATGACTACTTCTTGGTAGGGCCCATGAAAGATTCATTTATCTCAAAAAACCCTACTAGATAATAAGAGATTCAATTCATGTGGTAATAGGGCTGAGTATGGTGGGGGAGGTACCAATTTAAAGAAAGGATTTAAGAATGATACAATGACCACACTTACTGGTGAAACACCAAACAAGTGTAGTTTAAGCATTTGGGTAATCACAAACCCTACAATGTAGTATGCAACAATGGGGATAGCATACAAAATCTACTAAGCCAACAAGGAGGACTTCACAACAACAATGACAATCCATGCTTCATATCAAAAGATGGTGGAGGGAAAGGATTTTGACCTCTGGAAGGTCATGAGGGAGTAGCTCATGGAAAATCTATAGAATATTAAGAACTCTCGATATGACTTCTTGTACAACACATTATTAATATTCCTAATACTCTACTCCTTGAACAAGCTCCCCACATTCAAAGTTAAAGTGTGGAAAACAAGCCTTCCAGTAGCATCTCATATCAAAATGCACACCCAATAATTCCTAGATAAATAAATATATATTGCCACATATTGGAGATTCTTTAAAAGCTTACAACAACAACTATAGGCTAGGGAACATATACCATATAGATCCATCAAGCAATATACCAACACCATCACTTTCTTGGTGGATAAAGACTATACATATATGGAGGCAATAGAGCCATAGATAACTTGGATTCCTAAGCCCCCTACGAGATATCCCAGAAAGAAGTAGATGCTTGCACTACCAACATTCTTAGTAAGTCAAAAGATCCAAATGTGGAGTGATTTGTAAAATATAAAGATATTATGGATCAAATCCATAAGAAAAATTCCTAGGAAAAGTTCATGAAAAATAAAGAACAACTGCAGGAAAAATGGGGCATCTCACCAAAGAAACCAACATAACCGTCCTCTTCACACCAACTCTAAAAACCCACACACTAACCACAAGAAGGTCTAGGAGATTACATGGGACTACAAGGACATAATAGTAGGTACTCACATATTCCTCACATATGGTAACCACACTAGACATACAAGAGATATCATAAACTCTCATACAAATGAGTGTAAAGAAGAAGACTAAAAAAGAAAGAGTCAAGAAGGTGTTTAAAAGGATGATAATTAAAACTTCTAGGGAAGAGGAGGGGGAAGAAGAGGTACAAGAGATATAAAATATTTCACAAAAGAAGAAAAAGAAAGAACACAGTTCAAATAGAACAACTAGAGGCAGTGAAACAACCACGACCACCAATAGACATTATGGTGACTACAAATGCTATAATATATCATAGTATACTTTTGCAAGTCCTATCTATGTATGATATAGAGCCCAATAGTCTACATAAGGAAATTTGATAAAATTTTAGAAGTGATCAAGGACTTCCCACAACCAATAATCACTGCAATCCAAGAAAAAAGGGAGAAATCCCTAAAAGAGGAAGAGGAAATAAGGGAAAAATCTATTATAGAGGTAGGGTTATATCTTACTGTAGATCAAAAGGAGCAACTTACATGATCTCAAGCACAAGAGCTCCATACAAAGTAGAGGGTAGATACCCTAATGGGGGGACAATAAGAGGATATTACTAAGTTATAGGAGGAAACCACATAAATCACAAAAAAACTCACAGATTCCATCTTAGATGAGGAAAAATCAAAGAAGAACCCAACACCTTCTCAAAAATTAGCCCACCAAGTGAAAGAGGGGATGAGGAACAAGAATAGAATATTGAAGAAACATTTGCATCCATTTATTCGATTAAATTAATCAAGGACTTCCTGACACAACAAAAAAAATTATAGCCAACACCTACAACACAACTAATCAAGCTACCAATGATGGGACCACAAGTGAATATAGAAAACATTTCCCCACTCCAAAAACTTCAACAGGGATATATTTTTCATGCTAGCACAAGAGGAGAAATACTTCAACAACATGTGGATAATGTAGAGCAACTAGAAGATGTGGTATAAAAATTACAAAATACAATTCCACACATACAAAGGGACACTCTCCTATCCCTACCATAACTTAAAAAATTGGTAGAGGGTCTACAATTCGATTTATAGATACATAATGACAAAATAAGGCAAGAATCCCAAAAAGAAATTAAGGAAAAACCAAAAAGGAGGCAACAAAAAAGATGTGCAAAAACCTATTCACAACTAGAGAAATAGATAAAGAACATAGAAGGAAGCATATTAGAAGCTAATATATTGTATCAATTTTTTCTCCAATAGCCTAACCTCACCAAGAAAAAGTGAAAGATCCAATCATCCAACTATAGTCCCAATAGTGCAAGTTGCATCCTCTTATGATCCATTAAAAGACATGGATGGAGTATATAGAGTACATATAGAGAATACACACACTCCTAGTTGCAAAAACTCTAGGAGCAAAGGGAAAATATAAAGATACAAGTGAAGCCACTAAGGGAAAACATCAACATCAAGCTATCTCACTTATGTGAAATGTTAGGAGAGGTCAAAATTGCAGCACAAAAAATTTGGATACGTAAGAATCTTGTAGAGGTAGAAGCTACATAGATAAACACATAAGGATACATCAAAGTAATCTAGAAAGAAAAAAAATAATGGGATACTGCACTGGTATAGTTAAATTAAAGAATATTCTCCCAAGAAACTGAACATGTCTTAAGAACAAGACATAATTTTGAAAGAAGGGATGATGTTAGCAGGATACAGGGCAATGAGTAAAATCTGCTGCAACCTACTGTATAGGATTTATAAAACCTCAGGCTAAAAAGGAAGATAGAGTAATGGGTTCCCTATAAGGGCACATCTTTATTAGAGACTAATCACTAATATATGTACGTAATAGATAGAAAAGAAAGGAAAGAGAGATATAGGTTATATTGACAGGATTGTAATATAGAGTGGAGACTAAGAATTGCTAATGTAATTGTTATATGAATATATATATAAGGAGTTATAAGGACTTAGTGGATGTACATGTGCTATGGATGACTATTATTGTTATTTAAGTAAGATATGAGATGATATTAAATATAGATTCTTACCACACTTACTCGTTGCTCCCATTGTTTCCTCTGGGGTATAAACATACTACATAAGGGATACTATGGTACAAATCTTTGAACTAAAATTCCCCATTTCACCTTGCTAAATATTTTCATCTCTCTCTATCCATCCCTCTTTCCCCATCTCTCTCTCTTCTGATAGACCTCTATATCTATATTCTTATTTTCCTCTCATTTCTCTCCCCATCTCTACCTCCATATTTCTCCTTCCATCTCTTTATTCTTGAATTTTATTTTTCCATCTTCCTCCTCCAAATTCCTCCTCCTCTCCTCCATCTCCACATCCATATTCTCTTATATTTGTGTCCTTGCTGGCACTGGATCTTGGATTCTCCTCGATTTAGGGAGGTTTTGTTTCAACCCAGATTTGGTTCCTGCCTTATAGTGTGGGTAAGGGCTTTCCTATCACCAAATGAATGTTTTTGGAGCCCTGTAGGGTTTTCGTGGCAATGACCAAAGGAGATTTTTTTTAAATTTTGTAAAATTAAAATGAGCTCCACAGTTTCATGATAAGCATAATATGAGAGTGCATTTTGAAGCATGATCAATATTTGAGTAACATATGTTATAACACACTTTTATTATAAAAAACTTACATTTTAACACACTCGTATTATAACACATTTGTATTATAATAAACTTTTTGTTGAACACCCAAAATACTAAGAGGGGTGTGAACCAGTATTCTATTAAACCAATTAGTCATAATCCAACCAATTATCAAATCATTTTTAACTGCAACAACGAAAGAGTACATGAAGGAAAATCACAACACAATGTAACTCATGAACACCAATATTTTTACATGAAAAACCCAAGGAGGGAAAAACCACAGTGACGATTAACTCACAATATATTATAACCAATTGTAAGATATTATAGGGCTCATTTCTAGGACTCACTATTCTTGAAAAGGCTCACAAACTAAAAATAGATACAAAACAAAATGGCTACACAACCATGGTATGAACTGATATAAAATGCACCTTTCTTGTGCTAAATTCAGTTCCAATGAAGTTCTAAAAACAAAATATTGCTCTGCTCTATAGTCGCTCAACATATACTTTAATTATACACTTATTTTGACTTCACACATATGAATTCACAAGAATACATGAAATCAAATCTTGCATACACATCATAAATCTCTCATACTACACATCTCTTCTTTTGTGACACTAAAATGTTCCACATATATACCTTATTACTTTCGCATACATCAATTAGGTCAACCTAATTAGATGTAGCCCTATTTCAATTCAAAACACTTTGTCAGCTTTATACATGGAAAAAACCTCTTTGTGCTCAAAGAAAACATGCAAAAATTTGAATTAAGGTTGACACGGATTTAAAATAGATCCCCTTAACATCTGCAACACATATTAATCTTTATAGCATAACTTCAAGCATTGAGTCAACCAGGAATTAGACTCAACCACAAAATAAGCTAATCCAGACAACATCAATCACCTATGTAAGCATATAAGCATTCACCTTTTGGAATATGTGTAGTGTTGACACCTGTAAGACTTCTTCAAAATTTGTAGCGTCTAAAACCAAATATCGAAGGAATACAAACCAATTAACTCTTATCAACATGTATAGTATAAGCTGAAATATAGTTTGTCGAACTTCTGTCATTTGTAACTTTCATCCAAATTAACCAAAACTACTAAAACCATGAACATAGGTGTATTGAGCATTCCCAAACAATATACTATAACTACATAAGCCGATCTTGAAACATGAGCGAATCGAGACCAAAATACTAGATCATGATGAAACAAAGACTATTTTACTAGATTAGGCAGAATTGACAACACACATTGTTGGCATCACTGACAACAGTACAAAGGGTTCCTTCTTCATTCTTTCAACAATCTCCCCCTTTTCCATTGATGGAAACATGTGCCAAAAATGAATTCCAACACAATTTTATCAACAAAGCATCTAACCAATCACACCATCTCCACTTACACCATCAACCCCTTGACATCAAGGACAAAGGTTGTGCAGAGAACACACACAAATAGAAAGAGAACACAAAAATAACTGGCTCCCGATTAGGGAGTTGTTCTGAACATTACATCTGATCATATGTACAATAATAACTAAAAGCAACTGAAAAGAAAATATACAAGGTGAAGCATGTTCACCTGGAGGAAGAATCACCTTCAAGTTCCTTGAATAACTTCCCAAGTATTTACCTTCATCCCAACTCCTTTTAGCTATAACAAGTGCATTATGCATTGATTCTAACTCTACAAATCTCTCCTCTCCTTCTTCTAGAGTAGTCAGATAAAGGTTTATCTTGTCAAGTTTTTCAGCTTCGGTGAGAGCACTTGCAATTTATATATGCTTGCACTTTACTAGATCTCCAAGCTGACTGAACCACCTTATAACATCATCTTTTTGCCTTTGCAAGGTGAAAGACTTGTTTTGCATGTCTGAAATTGTAGTCCAAGAGGCATGGCTTCTATCTTTTGTAAGATCATAGGTTCTAGAGGCATTGATCAATTACAACTCTATTGAGTCCATTAGGTCCTTAATGCCTTGAGTAGCATCCAACCATCTCATGTACTATAAGAGTAGTGTTTGGGCCTCATCTTCACACTCATTTACTACTTCCACACATTTCATAGCCTTGCTATGTGCGGTTTCACATTTGTCCTAAATTCCAAGCAATATTTTCTCCTCAATCCTTAACTCAGCTTCTTTTGTGAAATTGTCCTTGAGGCTAGAAGTATATTCCCTGAATGAATCAACCAAAAAATTTATATTCTCAACCAGTGTCAAAGAATCATCAATAGTGGTAACGAGGGTTTGCATCCTATAAGACTTTGATGGAATTATTAATTAACTTAGTCCCCTTCTGATGAGTTTCTATGATCTCTTTCTTCCCAGAGGTGATAAAAGTGCCTCCAATCTCTATTCTCTAATCAGGTGGAATTTTTTTCAGATCAACATAGCCTTGTTGTGATGAGAGCTAAACCAACTGGGGAGGAATAATTGGTTGAATCCTTACTTACTTCATCAGACGACCCTTGAGAATATTTCCAAAGGATTCTCTGAGTGACTTTGTTGGCTTTGTGGTCTTCAAAGATTCTTCATTTCTTTCAAGTGTATATTCTTCTTTGTTTTCTTCTTCTTTTTTCAGAGGTGTTTCCCTTTTCGCTATCTTTATTTTCATCCTCCTTTTTATCCTTTTCATCTTTTCATCATTGTTCTTTTCATCTTTTCCTTTTTCTTCTTCTCCATCTTTGTTCTCTTCGCCTTCATTTACAGCATCTTCATTTTGGTTGTCCTGTTGATTTTCTATGTTATCATTGACATGATCCCTATCCTGATATTTATTGCTTTCTATGGTTGTGTTCTCAATATCATACAAAGGAATAGATGTCTCTGGAGGGGCATGTGTATCAATAACCATATCTCCTGGAACATCTAGGTGTGAAGGCTCATCTGTAAAGTAAACATTTGCTTCTTTTGTTGCTACATTTTGAAAAATAGGTAAATTTGATGTGGGAGGAATATTTTCCTCTTCAACAATAGTATCATCTTTTCTAGGCTCCTTGACTTGAGTTGTACCTAATGTAGGACCAGCAATCATTCCATATTGTAGTGCCATGTTTCTTACTGTGGAAAAAGTTTCTTGCCTTAACTTTTTCTGGGCTTTCCTTCTCACTTGTCATAAGAATAGTAACTCTCTGGTCTACCTTGAATTGTTGTGTGTATGCTTCTAGCAGGGTAGCCTAATCATCCTCATACAAGGATGATCCAATCTTGTTCAATGCATCAGATTTGATTTTGTTGTCTATTCTGACTACTTTATGTCTTCTTTTTACTAGAGCTTCCCATACAACATCAGTTATCCTTTCCTTCATGTTGTCCATATTTTCTTCCGTAATAATCATATACTAAACAAAATCATCTAAAATGGTTTTCTAATCTTCTTCACCAACTTTCTCATATAATTTGGCAGTGGTTTTCAATAATCTATTATCTTATATCATATTGTTAACCAAGGATTCCATAATTATAGGTGGACAAGCACTTACTGGAGGAGTCTTGGACTTCTTTTTAGGCTTTGCAATGCTTTCATCCACTTTGTTTTCCTCTTTCTTCTTGTGCATATAAATTGTGAAAGCTTCTTTCTCCCTTTCAGTCTCTTCTTCACTAGAGAAATCAGTAATATTAACTCTAGCCTTCTTTGATTCATTACTAGCCTCCTATGAGGCACCTTCTCCACTAGTGGAAGTAACATTTCTTTTCTTCCTCTTCAATTGTCTTTCTTCCTCTAAACTAAGTTTTATTTCTTCTTCTACACCATCACAAGTTCCTATCTCTAGATTCTTTCTATTTCTTTCTTCTTCTAGAGGTAGCAAAGAGGCACATTCTTCCTTTTTGAGGTCTGGGTGCTAGGTACAAAGGGTGCAAGTAGATCAACTACAGCCGAAGCATTGGGATCTATTAATAAATATTTAACGAGCTCCCTTCAAGTGTAATTTCCTCTATACATCGGCCCATGCATCGCAAGTAATCAACTCGGCCTTTTATCTAAGTTCTACTCTACCGCTCCATGTGTCTACTCCTCACAACCCCGAGTTTATGCATTCCTTTCGCATCTTGGGAAACTCCGCTATGCTTCCACATGTCATGGTTGTGAGATACTTTTGATCATTCTTCCTTGCTGCCTCATTGGGCTCCGCTTGAGTTCCACGAAGCCCTCATTCCCAAAAATTTTTGGCAGGCCCCACAATTGTTATCTGCGGTGAACTCTTGTTACGTGTCTACTCTTCGCAAAACCTTCAGTGTAGAGATGAAGGAACAACCATAGACATCAAAATGTTGCCATGCATCTCTTTTGTGCTCGACCGGTGATCGTTCCCTCCACTATTGGTTAAGTTCTCCACCCATTCGACACGTGTAGCCTTAGCACAAGTCTTCAATGGAAAGAGAGAGAGGTTCACATAGGCAACGAAAGGTTGCCACATGCCTAGTCAATAGATCTCATATTCGGGCGATGGAAAAGATGAACCAAATGCTGCTATTGGCCACTATGTGTCATAATCATTTGCATGGGATGGTGACACTTGTATCATTAATCCTTGTTGGGACCACCGCCATCATTTACCGAGGATGCACTTGTGCCTGGGATGACCAAATTTTCTTGGTTTCAAATCATTTATGTTGCAACAGCTTGCAGAATATTCTAATTTTTGCATCATTGCTAGAGGATTGCGAAATATTTTCTGTTACTGCTCTCTGAAGCAGTGGAGTTTTTTTCCTACTATATATACTTTTCTCTGTGAAAATGGTTCCAAAATTTAGGAAAAGAAAAACATTGGTTTAGTTAAAGACATAGGCACTTATTGTTGTTTTGTTTGGCTTTCAAAGTATGATTGGTTGGGAGGATCAGTTTGTTGGCCAGGGGCCTTTCGTATAATGACTCTTCTTGGTAGTAGGAATGTATGCAATGTTATTTTATATCAATGAATGGATTGTCTATGCTATAATCTTTAGTTTCTAATTTTCTGGAACACTACAAACACCAATCAGGCCCTTAGATCTATGATTTATCATGCCTATCATTAAGTCTTGGCACATCGGCTTAGGTTAGACTTTATTTTATTATATCT
>VDFB02041475.1:0-27900 GCA_007258455.2 Sequoia sempervirens
GGACTATCCTTTGTTTTTGCTTTGATCACCTCCTTGCTTCAATGACTAAATAAACTATTTATTTTCTCTTTCCATACCACTGTCCCTTAGTTTGAAGTCATCCTTGTGTACTGCTCATTATAATCTATCATGAGATATACAGTATCTATGCCACTTAATATATCCTTGCTCATATACTATCCTTTGTACATTTATAACTAATGACCGTTCATGATCTATGCATTTTTCTTTTGACTCCTTGATGGGTCTAGTCCTTTTAAGCTCCAACTATCTCCCTTACATTTGACTGTCACTATGCATTAGCTTTTGCTAGGACTATCTCTCTCTTTGTTGCATTAAGACTCCATTACAATCCTTATAGTTGTCTTCTAGATGAATGTTACTTGCAAGAAAATTGTAAAGCTTCAAACTATCTTTCTTTCCTTGCAATCTCTCATCTTGAAGACTATCTTTTAATGTGACTGTTATTTGAAGGTTACCCCTTTGGATTTGCTACTAACTAGCCTTTGAATGGTTTTAAAGTGGCTATCATATCATTTATTGTAGGTCAGAAACTTGATTACCTAAACCTTGCTCTCATGCTCTTCTTGAACCCTCATGCCACAATGCTTTCATGTGCTCTCATATTCTTTCAACTATACGTGTCCTTAGGTTTCATAGTTATGATAGGTATTGAATATGCACAAATCACAAAATCATTAATACCCTTTCTTCAAGGCTGCCCTCATGCCTACCTTCTATGATCTACCCTTTTTTATCAGAACTTGCTGCCTACAATGTGCATATCCGATGTCCTTTATCATACAAGGCTGCTACTATTCTTATTTTGGTGAATAAAAGGTTTAAATTGATTTTGATATGGTTGCCCTATATGTTACTAAGGACTACCCTTATTTTTGCAAGAAACCATGTTTCACTATTTTATCCTCTTAGCACCATAAATCTTCATCCTTGTTGACCTCCCTCTTGCATGTTCATTGGCTATCAATAATTGGCACTTGTCTTATTCAGCACATTCTTGAATTTCTTCATGAAATCTTTCATACTTTTCACAGTTGTGGATCACAATCATTTACTAATATTGTTGTCCATCTTTTGATAATCTTCAATCCATAAGCATGCATCATTGATAGAAACTCATTGTATAAGAGATTGTGTAAGAGATAATGAAAAAACCTAACAATACCTTTGGAAACAAGGAAAACTCCCCAAATCTTTTCCTATGCCCACTTTGTATACTTCCCTTGAAAGCCTTCCATTAGATTGTAGACCATTTCTTTGATAGCTCCCCAATAGTCCTTGCCTTCTAGTGCAATTTAAAAGTCTCTTTATATTTTTATAAGCTATCCTTTTTCAAATGGAAACCTTGACATTTACCCTTCTAGCATGAAAAAGGATCACAAAACTTGTAAAAATTTACCATAGAACTATGCAGATCTTCACATTTTGAGCACTTCTTCCATGGGTTGAAACAATAGAGAAATCCTACAGTGTTCTCACAAAAACCTTAATCAAATTTTTAGATTCTTCACGCTCAACCCCAACCAAACTTAAGCCCTACAAATCACGACCTTGGCATAAAGAATAAATCTAGGACAAAGAGTTTTAAAAGGAAAAGACCTTCTCTCCAAGTCATGCCTGAATCTTTAGATAGGAATAAGGCAATTTGGACATGAACCTTTTTTTGTTTCAACCTTAAAAATCTTCATTTAGCATATGAAACTCCCTCTTCTTGACTTTTAAACCTCGCATCATTGCATGCAACGTGGAGAAAGGATGTGAGAAATGATATATTTGAATAGCTTTAATAAAATCCTTCTTTGACATAATCTTCACTTATGTTATGACTCATGCATATATGCTGAAAATTATTCAACATTATGTTGACCTCTGAGGGTTTTTTTCTTGCTAAAATCAATAATACCAGTAGCCTTGCATATCCATTGGGTGATAGAGCCGTCTAGGCTATGAGATAGACTGAAAAATAGGCCTTGAAAATAATTACTAACTCCTCAAGAACAACAACTAATTGTGCATCAACACTTGGAGGAAAACAAAAAACCTAAAGCATTGTGCATCAACACTTATTAACTGAAAGGAACCTACCCTAAGGGTGATCCCACAAAGCTGGTTTACAATTTTTGGGAGATTCTATTTTTTGCTGAAATCACATATTTTTAGAAAATATAATGATTTAAGCCTTAAAAAGTTCCATTGAAATCATTCCAATTGAAGAGGGATTGATCCAACTACCTTAGATCAAACTCTCTTGAATAGAACCCACTAGTTTTAAACCATACCACTACTCATGAGTCTCCTTTTACACCCTGTCAAAATGTTGATAAAAACCATTTGATTTACGCTTTTAGGCGTCAAAATGAATTCATTTAAAATTTATTTTTTATGAAGTATGTAGTCCTTAATATAAAGCTTCCCAAAAAGTATAATTTACTAAATAAATTTAATTTAATTATTATATTTATTTTATTTCTTGTGAGATGTGGGTTTCACCAAAATCGAAGCTCTCTGTATACACATGTGGAAAATAGAAGATTATCAAAATTGAAAAATATGAGTGCACCAGGATAATATTGAAATCCTTGATCCAACCAAAAAAATAAATTATTTTGATGCATACAAAAAAAGTTATGTGTTATACGGTCTGCCTATGTTTTAATTGTAATTGGTTAGACTTCAAAACTTTATTAAGGAAAAAATATTCAATAAAACAATATGAAACTAATTGGAAGCACTAGATATCGTAGTTACAAATCTAAATTCAAAAAAATTACAATTTTATCCTTCATCGAAAAAAAATTATGTGTTATACGGTGAGTGTCACTCCTTAAAAATGGTGTTTACTGAAAAAAAACTAGTTTTTGAAGGAGATGGAAAAAGAAGTGCAATATGATTCCAAAAATTTTGAAAAAAATATATTTAGAATCTACAGACAAAATGTCACAAAATCACTAGTTTGCATGATCTTCAAATTCCTCACGATTTAGCTGCTATAGGTTCCCGAAAGTGAAGATTTAGTTAGAAAAAATTAGTTCAGTGTCCAGTTTGGCCAAAAATTGTAAACCAGTATTGTGGGATCACCCCTAACCTAGACTAACCAATAATGGTAGTGTTCAAACATAACCATTAACTAGTTTTGCAAAATAAATTCCCTTTCTTAACAATTTGTAATGTATCATATATTCGTGAATAGCCAAAAAGATATGGAGAAATGCCAAAAATTTGATCAACTGCTGCAACAAATCTTGGAGAATGAAAATGAGTCCACCTACCTCATCATAATGATCATACATGCTATTGTTTTGAGGTACATAGGTAAGTTGGATATGTTGTTCTTTAGCTGCAACTTCATGCTTGGGTGTAAGCATGACTTGTGATGTTTTATTTGACTCGATTTGAGCTAGATGTCTGATAGAACATCCTTTTGAAATGATAAACTTTGAGTTCTTGTTGGCTTCTTGCTCACACACTATTGTTTGATCATTTTTCTGATTGGGTTGCTCCATCTCCAATTACTCAATTAGAAACATGGTCACTTCCACATTTTTCTTTTGTTGCTTGTGATTTTCCCCCTCCAATAATGTTGGTTTATCATCTAAGTGTGAAACAAATACCTCAAGATCATTCCAAAACAAGTCCTCTTCAACTTCTTTTTTTCTTTTTCGTGGGAGAGGACTAAATTTGACTTCATTGCAACTCTTTTGAGGAATCAAAACATCAAGATTTTCAACTTCTTGTTGATGATTTGTGTTTGATACTATTGTGGCTAGATTTATACTTTCTTCATTATGCTCAATGAAATATGGAAGATCATCAAATGAGACTATGAAATCATGGTTTTATTATCTTTTTCAAGCTCTTCAACCTACTGCCCTAGTTGATCATGCTCATCTACCTCTTCTAACAAGTCTGATTTTTCATCTTTTTCATCATATGCATATCAATAGCAAAAATCTCTACATGTTTCTCCATAATACCTCTTCTTTATGCTCACTAAACTAGCTTCTTTGAAAAATAATGGGTCCATCTTTACAAAGGTGAATGGTGTCAGGACAAGAAGGATGATTATTAAAGTCTTGTTGGTCTTCTTGAGATGGAATAAACTTTGGAGATGGCTGCTCTTGGAGTATACTAGGCTATTCATGATTAGATTTTAGATCTTGCAAAAGGTGAAAGCTACTAAAATTTGGAATTTCAAGCTCAAGAGACTGATCTGAAGACTTAGGAGATTTACCTTGCCTAAAACTAGGAATTTCATACTTGGGAACCTCTTCTTTTGTAGCAATTGTGTTAAGCAATAACCTCATTTTCTCTTCTTTGATAGCAAGCTCTCTTGCAAGATACTCTTCATACTGCTTCTTTTGTATTTCTTCCTCTTGATGGTATTGGTAATTTGAGTAAACCAACTCTTCCTATAGCAAGTGATACTCCTAATCTCCTTCAATCTCACTCATTTGCTTTTGAAATTCCAACATTATATCCTTGAAGCTCATGTTTTCCACGCTTTGATTCAATACTGAGTCTGCTTGAAACCAATAGATTAAATCTTTGAGTCGCCAGGTGTTTGAGGATTTTGCCTCCAAAGGAAGAAATTGTTGATGTACACATAAAAAAACAAAAATCAAAGGACAAGCTTTGAACTATGATATTTCAAAGCGTCCCATCAGGCGTGCCAAAAACTATTGTCACCGGGATAGTTATCACTAATAATTCTCACCTAAACCCAATTGGCTTGATTCTTATGGATGAAAATAAATTACTTGTGTGTAATTTATAAAGTTCCCTTTGCCTTTTAGTCCTCTTTTGTGAACCTTTGACAAGTTTTGCTTACTCACATTAAGAAGAAATTATACTTTTGGATTTCCAAACCACTTTCCCTTGCTAGGAAATTTTAGATTTGTTCCAAAGTTCTCACTACTTCTCATGTGTATTACTCTTCTTGAAGACTCCCTCTAAAGCCTCTAACCATAAGTTGGTAAGGTTTCTTATATATTTCCTTTGGGCCTCTTTGGAACAATTAAAATGATTTCATATAGTCACCTAGGAATTATGTCACCTTCCATTTGGTTAGTGGTCTCAGATTAATTGATGCCTAAAACTAAGTTTACATTTATGTGCTAAGTAGATAATCTAAGACTTGGTGGAAATGAAGACTAGAAACTTCTCCTTAGGCATTTTTTTTTCTTGAGTCCCTTTTGGATAAAAAACTTGGCATATATTAGGTCTTCACATGATCCTCATCATGGGGGAATCTATACAAATTCAAAGAATTTTTGTTGCTAAAAGCATATGGCATGTCTAGGAAGCCAAATTTCAAGTTATGACTTATCAGGAATGGAAATTATTGTAGGACTAGGATTTCTATCAACCAAAAATATCTTTGATGGCCTCCTATTATTACTTAGCCAGATAGACCCCTTGTCAAAGTTTTGTGAGTTTATACTTTAAGGCTATACAAATATGGGATTGATACTATTTCAAACCTTTTTCCAAAGCCACTAAAACCTAGATTTCTTGGTTACAATTCAAAGAAAAATATACACTTTGAAACAAGGATTTGGGGTCCTACAACACTAATTTATAAATAATTAATCTTGGCATGATTCATGAGGTTAGAATCCATTACACCAAACCGCAGCAAAAGGATTAGAAATAGTATCTAGATATTATTCTGAGGAATTAAAAACCCTTCAATGGAATTCTTGGATTTCTCCTCATTTTCCCATTTTTTAACTCAATACCAAGTGGAACATCTAGTTTACTATTATTAAATGGAGATGCAATTTTTAAACATGTTAGTCCACTCTTGTGAAGCACAAGCTAGATCATTTTACTTTGTATCTCCTATATAAGGATCTCCCTATTAAATCTCATTGCATCCATTTAGGTGATTCTAATCCCTTACATTATTTTTGTGGATATATACAAATTATCAAGCATTGATTCTAGTAGTATCCATGGGCCAAGCTACATAGAGGTAAATTCAAAAAAATTCAAGCCTTTCTCATAAAACCCTTTTTCCTAGCACATGATTTGCTTAGGTGATTAGCCTAAAATTCTAATGAAACATACTTAGAATTGACATGATTCAAGTGAAGATTCTATTTTACTCTATTGAAAGATTAAAATTCTACATTTTTTCAAGATCTACTATGCACACTCATTTTTCTATTTATACTAAATCAGTTATATGATCTAATGTTATGTTAATAATATAGGTCCAGTAAAATAAAATGGCTCTAAAATTTTTCCACTTGTAGACACTTAATGCATTAAGCTAATTTCCCCTTATATGGTTGCTCACATACCACCATCTCCTACTAGTCATGATGCCCCTTTGCCATGTGGGCATAGCCATAGCTCCAAACATGCCCCTCACAGTTCACAAGGCTCTCCTTGTCACCAAAATTGTGACTAACCTCCCTCACCATGTGGTCATTCCTCTACCTCTAAAAATGGTCATTCTAGTTGGTATGACAGTGAGAATTTTCATCACCTAGTCTTTGTTATCCTCCTATGCATACAAAAGCTACTCAATAAGAATACAATGACAAAGATAATGTCATGATGGGTTGGGATCCCATTTTAGATGGTATGATCTCCTAGATGGTTGAGGACCTTCTCGTGATAAGAGTCACATCGTTTCTCCTACTCATATAATCCCGATAACTTATCAATGTAACCACTTTTTTTTTCACTTTGTAATATTAGGATAGACTTTCAAATGTGATGACATTCCACCTACTTTTATGTGAAAAATGTATTATATTTTTTATTTCATTAATATAAAACTATAACACTCTTTATCATTAAAAATTTGTATTATAAAATTTAGAACAAATATAATACTAAACCAACCAATAATTGCTAATATTCTAACTAATTACTACCAACTATACTTTCACTATAATACAATAATAAATACTAATCACTTAAAATATATATACAATAAAATATTCATTTAAAAAATATATTACAACTAATTTAAAATATATAAAATAATTACATATATTTTACAAACTAAATCACAAACTGAAACGTTAAAGATCTTAATCAAAATCATTTAATTTCCTATAGGTAGATTTTACCTTTCCCCTAGTAATAATTTTTTTTTTGTTTCCAATGAATTACTTTTATAATTTAAAAAGTTTATTCTTTGTCTAGTGAATTGGAAAAAGTGTCCCCCTCTTCAATTATCCAAAGACCTAAGCCCATCATCCTCGAGTTGCATGCAGCGCATGTGAAAAGTAAGAAAGGTGTATTTTGAATGGTGAATGGATTCGATATAAACTATAATTCATGAAAAGCCATTTATCCAATGAATGGTAGATGATTAAGAAGCCACTAAGGATCATTTCATTTCGATAGAGACACATCAAGCTTTGTCAAACACCTATTGTTGGCAAGGTAGGTAGTAAACCACCATCCCCTGTAATCAGTGGTCCAAATATTCCACTCCACTTCAAGGGTGCAATCAGGTCTTTTGAGGCATCTGTGAAGAAAAAGAGCATGGAAATAGGTCCCTGGACCCAACAATGATAAAGGGACAAGATTTTCACTTGTTGAAAGAAATTAAATAAAACTCTACAAGATTCCATTCTCTCCAAGTCCTAGACACTAAATGATGCCTAGCTATTTTGAACCACTAGCTCTTTACATCCAGTCCCCACCATGGCATGCCTAGTAGAAATTAAATAAGTAGAAAGCAATAAAGGACTATTATGATAATTAAACAAATTTAAGAAGTAAAAATTTCAAATTTCTTATATAATAAAAATGTATAATTAATATAAATTTTGGTAGATTATTTAATTTCAAGTATACTTACTTTTAAATCTTAGTCTTGATTTTTAGTTTCATCTATTCATCATTTATGATTAGAATTATAATTTGCATAATGGAATCAAATTATTTGCATGATTCTTAAAAATGATCCTTAAATTTTTAGTTTTCAAATTCAAATTTATGTCAAACCAAACTCTTTCAATTAATTGTTATGTGTCAACTCAATCTATGAAATGTTCTATTTGTGTCCTTTAGAGTTGTATTTAAAAACCAACTCTGGTTCCTTTTTAGATGTTTACAATTCATAAGAGAATACCATAAATGTAATTATTCTACCATTAAATCATGACATCCATTACTACATTATTTTCTTGCATCAACATCTAGAGCACCTTTAAAAATTGTATGTTGTCTTTGACCATTTCCAATTCATTGACTCCTTATCTTAGGGGTTTGGCCAAGGGGCTTAAACACATTCCCTATCCTTGGAAAAATCTTGAACACACAACCAAGTTTTTTATTTAAAAAAAATACAAGAATCCAAGGTGAGTTAAAGGTGTAAATTCAAATATTTACAAGAGATCAAATCTGCACTTGTGCATGTTAAATTAGCAAGTGCATGATTATTCCCACAATTACAAAAATAACTCATAATAAAAAATAACGAGTCTACAAATTCTAAGACATTTGTTTTCTCTCTTTTGATTTTTCTTTATAATGACAAATTAATTTTAATCATCTGAATAATATATTTACTTTAGGTTTCTCACTAAATTTTCTACATTCATTTCAACATGTTACTCCCTATAGTTTGTTCCCTAGCTATTAAATCCTATGATAACTATTTTATTATATGTGGTTAAAATCCTTTTACCCTAGGATTTTACATAAAATAAATTATATTCCTCTATTTTAATAATTTTATTTGTTAATGAGGCGGAGGGTCTAGCTCAATTGGCTAAAGCATGATGTTGCAGGAAAAAGGTCACGAGGTCTATTCTCCCCTTCATCCCCATGGTATCAAAGGACATGTACCAGTGTCACCGAATATGTGAAAAAAATTTACTAGGTGCACTGCAATTTATAGGGGGCTACCCAATTCTTGCAGTCTAAAAAATATATATATATTTGTTAATAATTAAATTATAATTTGTAAAGAAAAAAATACTTCTTACATGTAAATATCCTAGGTTAATCTAATTAATTTGTAATGAATAATAATAATTTCACTTAGGATAGAGAGCTATGACTAATCATAATTTTAAAATAATGAATAGAATTTAAAAATAAAATAAATATACTTAGCTTTAGGATAAAAATAAAATAAATATACTTAGCTTTAGGATTGATGTCAATATTATTGTATCAGTTGATTTTAGATGATTCACCTATATACCAAAACTCCTCAATCTATAAGACAATTACCTCAAGGATAAGAAAATTGGTGTTTCTTGTTCTAGTTCACTTTTGTGAGTGTAGAATTAAACTCTACGTGTAAATATATACCTCGTTTTGAGACATAAACTTTACCCATTCTATCATGGAAAATTTATTTACTTTGATATTTTTGACTTGTGTTAAAAAATCAATGATTTCGATAGAAAATATTGAGGATCTTGCTAGGTACGAGGATTCCCCTTAGTTAAACCTTTTCTATCAATTCAATAATATGAACAAGGATTCAAGACAATATGTAATCATGTGCAATATGGCTAAATTGTTGATGAAAATCTAATATCATGTATTGTGATATGTCATGATTAATGAATCTCTCTAATTTTTCTAGATGTCATGTCATAATGAATTAGGGTTTGTCAATTGTTGTATGCAACACCCTAAAGTTCAATTTGAAATATTGTGTAATTTAATCAACTCAAAATGATTAGTTAGAAAATTGAACATGGGCTCAATTATAAGATCTAAATTTTAATGTTCAAAGGTCACTTTTATGTCCATGGATCTAACCTAGGTTAATTTCACACCCATGAAAATAACATAAAGAATGTATTGGATGAGCAGCATAATTGGTTCCTCTGGATATGTGAAGATGGAATAAGGAAATATCAAGTTATTTTTTGATTCCAAGTATAGTTATACCAATTTATACATTAATCATTGCACTTAGGACATCCATGTCATAATGGGTTCAAAACTTGTGGGAAAAGAGTAGTGTATACAATTTTTTCAATTAATTTCCCCCCCTACTTTGGCTTACATGTAAACTACTATAAACATGCATTTCAAAGTAAAATAAGTGGAAAAATGAAAGTAAATACTCATACTCATAAAAATGGTTCAAATAAAGATATTTTTTTATACATTATTCTTACAATGATTGCTTCATCTTAAAATGTAATGAGTAGCACATGTCAAGTTTAAAATATGACTAATCATGACTTTTGAAAATTATCTTTAAAAAGGTGAAAATAAAGAGAAAAAATATAAATGGATCTTTCTAGTATAGAAATAAGAACTATTTTTTAAAATAATAATAATAGAACCCTACCTAGATGTGGGAATAATAAAGCTCTACCCAAATGCAAAAGTATAACTCTATCTAGAATGAAAATAGGGATCTCTATAAAAGTAAAAATAATCATCATGAATGTGTGCTAATCACTAAATTTGTAGTCATCAAAGAATATTAGTGATATTATATACCCTTTCAATTGACATCAAAAGCAAGGAATTAAAGAAGAAGAAGAAGAAAAACATGATTGTGTAAGCATATAAAGCATAATTTAAATATTTAATCATCATAAATAAGATTAATGTAAGCATTAGATCAAGCATGCTATTCATAAGATAAGCATTTGAGTATAACATCATCAAAGGAAAACAAGAAAAGCAACATAAGGGAGATGCCCTGGATGTGAGGAGACACCAAAAGGAAGGTAAAATATAGAAGGTGAAATGAGAATGAAAAAGGATGGAAATAGGAAACTCACAATTAAATTGTCATAATCAAAAGGATAAAAAAAGGAAAGGAAATCATAAGATAATGGAAGATGTAATTTAGGAGGAGCCTAAAATGCCTCATCAAAACATACAATGACATAGATTATAATTATCATCATCATGAGAGTGTTTCCAATCACTCCATGCTTTTCATCATCCCAAACACATAAGAAATTATACAAAAGAATCACATACACAACACATTAAGAAAAAAAATATTAGGACTAAGTGTATTGTACACTTTTTAAGTCCTAGTTATAATAATATGAATTTATAATAATATTAGGTTACTATGTGAGGTTGAGGCACACATTGGAAATAAGCTTAAACATGAATGGGGAAATAGAAGGAAACTATTACATATTCTACTCAATATAGATGTTTTTTTCATATGATGTATCTATGTATCTATCATCCAATATTAGATTCATTCATTTAGTTGAATTTACTTGGTTATTTATCAAAATCAACTTGAATAAGAAAAGATTTAGAGCTTCCTTGTCACACTATAGAGGTAGGGGCGATATAGGTGGAATTAAATAAATAATCTTGATTTCACATATTCTTTCAAACACTTGGCATGAAGTGTAAGAGAATCAAAAGAGGATTTTATTTTATTTTAGACTGCAGGAATCAGTCGAGTATTCATCCCCCTATAAACTGTAGTGCGCTTGGTAAACTTTTTTCACGTGACCAGTGGCACTGGAACACGCCCGACACCACATGTTTGGGGGGAGACTAGACCTTGTGACCTCTTTCCTCCAACAAGATGCTTTAGCTAATCAAGCTAGGCCCCCCGCCCCAAATCAAAAGAGGAGTTACTATTTGAATAGTTCACATCAAAAATTTCACCCCATTATGAGAAGTTGAAGGGTCATAATGTCCCATAAGGAATATTTGATTGTATTATTCCTTGAACAATATGGGTGGATCTTGCATGTAAATTCTTCATGTACATGTTAGCAATTAGAGCAAGTAGCACATAGTTTCTTTCATGGTTTTGAATATTGTTTGTGCTATTACTTAGGTTTATTTATTTTTTAATTGAAGACTTCGGCAAGTAATTTAACAATCACAAGTTAAGAGAACATTGTAGGGTTTCCAGTATGCTCTAAGGCATAATAAGTAGTTGTTTAAGTAAGATTATTTTAGAGTATTTTTATTTCTATTTTATTAATATATATAGTGCTAGATCTCTTTTTGATGGCTTATTTATCTCAAAAGGGTTTCCCATGGCACATATTAAGTCAATCTTGTCTTGGTATTCTTATTGCTATTTTTTTTGAGTTAATTTTTAGCTTTATATTAATATTATTTTTATTTATAGTATTCACTAAGATCATATAAATGTATATTTTATGGATCTCAACCAAAAGATTAACCCATATACTCAACAAAAATGAACTACACAACATGTGTTCAAATTCACTCATGTCAGCATAAACCACTAAAGGTTTCTTTGCATCATCCACATGCTAACTAATACCTTGAACATAACACAATCATAGAACAAATAAATTAAGAAAAAAATGAGACGATCTCAACCAAATATGTTGGAATCATCTTCACAAGGACGGACCTTAATAGAATATGACCCAACCTAGTTAAATTTATTAATGATCTAACTACATGCTTGTGTTGTTTCTAAAGTGGGATAGTAGGAGAATTATATGGAATTGCATGATAACAAATTGATTTACATTTCAATAGATAATATGAGTTTGTATGTACTCATGGGGAGTAAAAGTGAAATATTTTATAAATCATATATAAGATCCATGAATGAATAAGAAGAAGCATGAGTTAAGTCAAACCATAGTAAAGATTCATCAATCATTTTTTTCTAAACACTTGCATTCCAAATATCTCATCCTCAACATATGCATAAAATAGTAAGTAAATGTATTTAATATATAAGTATGCACCATATGATATTTATTTTCGTGACCACTAAATACATAAACCAATGAAACTTTAACAATATGGGCAATTTAAAGCTCGGGATCCAAGGCATCATGAGATATAGAACCATTTCAACATGTATATATCATTAACATTTGTAAGTTAAAGATAAATCATGATTATAATTATCATCATCCACACAAGTGTTAAAAGGGTCCTCATGAAATAAAGCATCAAATTACAAAGAATAAGAATCTTCATCATTATTAAATTTTTAAGTGAACTATAAACTCTAATCCAACCATATAAGTGATGGGTAAAGCACTAGCTATAATAATTAAATAGCTTGTTAATTAGAAATATTAATAATACTATCATCATAAGTACTATCACCATGAAGCAAATAATTATCAACCACGTGATGAGAAGATAAATACATATCACTAAGATCATCCCTAAATATATCATTAATAGATCACAATCCAAATGATATAGAATAAATATTATCACTACTAGTATAATGACTACAAGCACCATTAAAAGCACATAGCTATCATATTCATAATATATAGGTATTTATAAAGAAGATTAATGAAAATGATTATAGAAAAGGATAAATTTCATCAATCATATCACTAGGATCCTCAAATAAATATTTAACAATAGAGGCACACACAAGAGGATATGTAGATGCAAGATGACAATAATCATGATATGTAGAAAGAATATACTCACTAGGTACAACATCACATGGAGTGGAGTCCCAATATCAATCATGAATTGGAATGGTTATATAATCAACCATCACACAAGGGAAATAATCATCATGAATTATGTTGGTAGCCAATCTAACAATACCAACATTTACTTGAGTCCCAACTTATTTATGTACTTAGGCCTCATTTTTTATTCCATTTAATTGATATGGGAAATCATTGTATGGATCTCCCTTGGTAAAAATTTTCCTATTTTTCTCTCCACCACCCTCGAGTACCTATAATTTTTTTAAAGTTATAAGAGTCCCAAAAAATTAAGTGTATAGGATTTCTTGTTCAAATTCCAAAGATTGTGATAAATTTCAAAGTTTTAGGCATTTCCCATCTGAGAATACCTTTCCCCTAACCACTACTTTTTCTCTTGTCTTTTTTAGATTTTTAGAATTTCTCTTGTCAGAATGCTTTTTGTCAAACCCCCATAGTCTAACATGTTACACTATGTTACCTTTTAAATTTACAATTTTAGTCATATTCTTATTTATATCCCTTTTGGTATGAGGTATGGTGTATCCCTAATCCCTAATTCTTGATCATTTTCATTGTGATAATTTTTAGAGATAAAAATTTAATCATCCCTTTACTCGCATGCCTTATGGTATTGATTTCTTGGTATGCTTGATAGTTTTGATTATACGGGAAAAATAGGTTTTGAAGGGACCTGAAACCCTTTACAACTTTAGGTACAAAATGTTGCTCAAGAGATACTAAACTAAGACAACAAAAACAACCCAAAACCCAAAACACTAGAAGTTACAAAATGTTGCTCCAAGGATATAACACTAAACTATCAGCAATAGCCAATAGCAACAAAACAACAAAACAACAGGAAAGAAACTGAGACCTGGCAACAAAAAAAGAAAAAGAAAAAGATAATAGGACACTATTTCATATTGCTTAAGGTGTTGGCCACCTCAAGCTGTTGATTCCTATGTAACCCAATCATGTCCAACAATTCTTTTTTCTCAGCTTCGAAGGATTTATTCCAGTCATCCAGCCCTCTAATAGCAGGGCCTTTACCTCCAAAGAATTTGCACTATTCTTTACTGAAATGTGACAGGCATGGAGAATTTATTTATATCCGCATTGGTATCCAATACCTTGGCTTCTAAACCAGCCAAGCACTGCTCACAAAGGGACTTGAAATCAATGAATGAACCCTCAAGATCAACAATTTTGTCAATCAGAATATCTGAGGCTAAACCTTTCAGAATATTTTGCAAATTCTCCTCCAATCCCCTTATTTTGATGTTGACCCTATTAAATTCTTGGAGAGTCCATTTTTTCAGTTTGAAAGTGTCAGTAATCCCCGCCCTCGCCATGTCAAGAATCTCAAACATAGAGGTGGAATCATCATTAATATAGGAGAAGTCCTCTGACAGGGGATTAACCTTTAGAGGCTCTGACTTCGCATGTTTCTGGTCAACATCCTCCTCCTCCTAAACCTTTTTCTCACCCTCAGGTTCCACATTAGGAGAGTTTCAAACCAGGGAATCATCAATTTCCACTGCCTTCTCTTCCATAGCCTTCTCCTTGCACTTCTCTATTGTATCCTTAACCATATCTTTCGAGGTCTACTTCTTCATCTTGGCAATGCACTTAGAAACCCTTCTAGGCTTATCCTTGGCCTCCATTTTCGTCGCACTCTCCTAAAACCCCTCCTCCTTACCACCAACCTCATTATCACCCTGGCCAATGTCCAAAGCTTCATCCATGGGCGTCAAATCCCCAGATCCCACCTTTGTATCCTCACCATCAGATTGGGACTTTGAATCATGCAAAATAAGACACTTAGCTACTCATTTTCCTTTGGAGTTACCCTTCTTCCTCTTTTGCAAGGGGGTAGCCATAGAGGATGGGGTCCCATCCTCATCATCTTCATTCCACTCTTCTTGAGAGACTTCCACTCATATCCCCAAGCCTCCATCTTGGTGAGTTTTTTCCATTGGTCATATTTGAAAATTTGAGCCATTGCCTCCTCGTTACTCTTCTTTTCTTTGAAGAATTTACAGCCAACCATAGGAAATGCAATCACAATTGCAATAAGATCATCATTGATATCAACAACCAAGCCCTTCATCTAAATTTTTCAGTTGTGCCAACAAGAAACAAACTTTGCTAAAGCATTTAGGTCGTGACCATGCAGTCTTTCTAAGAAAAAAGTAAAATTCTCATATTGGAGAATCCTCCAAATTTTCTTCTTCTTTCTCAGGCTCACAGAAGAATGTAGCTCAATTATACTTTTGTTTCCTCCCATATTCACAAGAACCAATGGAAGAAAACCCTGGCAATTAGAATTTGTCTAATATCCAACAATCTGAATGATACCCACAAAGCGTGTGAGTCGAGAGTTGGTACTAATGGTTAAATAACACCACCACAAAAACTTGACCAAAACCATCATTTCTCATTAAGATCCTAGCTACCTCGGAAGGAGAGAGCCTTCCTCCCATGATCGATACTCATTAAGCCTGACAGCTTCATTGGCAAAAAAATCTGCCAATGAATTACCTTCTCGAAATATGTGAGAAACATGGATTTCTTCACAAGATCTCAACATAATTATAGTATCCTTTATTAATTGATCAACATTCCAGCTAGGCTTATGGGTGCCAAATAGATAATTGATGATGTTTAAAGAGTCCCCTTCCACCCATAGTTTAGAGTAACTCCTGTCCATAGCATATTTAATACTTATAAACATAGTCTTTGCCTCAACTTAGTGATTTATCTAATTTCCCAACCAAAGTGCCACTGCGCCTAAGAGCCTGCCATCCTCATTCCTTAACACACCTCACAACCTACAGGACTAGGGTTACCCTTGGATGACCCATCAAAATTAACTTTAACCCACCCTGAAGATGGTGGCCCCCACTTAGTACTCAATCTAGTGTTTAGGTTGGACTTAGAAACCTCAGAAGGTAAAGAAGGGTTCTTCTAGTTAGAAATCACCAACAAGTCATACCTAGCCAAGCAAGTAGATGGGGCACACCGTGGAGACTCAGACCCAATAAGAGAAAAGTTTTCCAAGATTGACCAATGTATCTTGATGAAAAGACTACCAATCTTGAGTTTAGAATCACGAAAAATTTATATTGTTACGTTCTTTCCAAATACCCCAAGCAATATGCGGGGCCATAAGATCCCAAAACCACTGAAGAGTGGAGGAAGTGGAAGGACACTTCCACTGTTCAACAAAATTACAAAGAGAATCCAGGAATACCTAGTCCAAATTCCAGAGGTGAAGAAACTTACTCCATAGAAGAGAGGAAAAATCACACCCAAGGAATATATGGAAGGCACTCTCAACAACAACTTCACAGAGGGCATACCTATTCGGAATTGCAAATCCCCTTTTATAGAGATTATCTTGCATCAATACTTTACCTTGCATGAGCAACCAGAAGGTATGCTTGATAGTTGACTTCCAATATTTTCTTGCATATATTCTTTGGATTCAAATATGTGAGAATACCTCTAATATGATACACCTAGTATGGTTTATAAAGTATTCTTAACTCCCCACCCTTGGTATTTCTCATTGTGTTAGTTTATTGGGTTTGTCAATTCAAATCTCTTTATTTGACTACCTTAGGTAAAAATATTGTGGTATCTCAATGCATGACTCCCTATACTTCCCTTCATATATCTTTTCAAAGTTTCTCATATAAGGATACCTTTATTTGTTTCCTTTAGGAATGAGGTATGGTTTACTCTCTATCATTGATCCTTAACAAATGGTATGGGTTATGACTTATCTAAAACCCTTGATCCATGAAACTCTATAACTCATTGTTTTGTATTGTTTATCCCTACCTACCTCCCTGCATGACCCAAGTCACCATTAATGACTAAATTTGACATTGCAATCACTCCAAGGGGTTTCTCCCACCAAAAGAAAAAAAGTCATTCAAGGGCATGAATTCACACATAATTGTTATAGTGGGAGATGAGATCATCATGCCTCCCTTGATGCAATGGTTATTTTCTAATGTGAATGATTTCCACACAAGCTCTAAGCAGCCATTTTAGTAGATTTTTTGGGATCTCAATTTGATTAACATGTAGCATTGATGACACCCTATTCTCAATAAATTTATAAAGGGATTTAGTTACCAAACAAATTTCTATAGAGACTAGTTCATCTTCCAAAACAAAATTTGGTCATTTCTCCATTTTCTTGTGACTAGAACACTAAATAACTTATAGTGTTCCAATGATTGCACATCTAGTCACCATTATAGAAACTCACTTTTTAAATCATGAAAAGGTAGCTATTTTTAGTAAATTTTTGTAACTAAATGTCTCCTTAGCCAATTGTAGATTTTCAAGAAAACTTCCAAGTGACAAAGTGTGACATCTTCTTAGCTTAGGGGTTTCTCTCGCCATATTTTCTAGTGTGAATGTAAAATTGATTTGATAAGTATCACAACACCTTAATGTATTGCAGATTATTGTATAATGATCTTTCCAAAATTGCATATGAATTTGTGGAATTTTGTAGAGGGATTATTAAGAATGTTTACTTATTAAATATCATATATCTTTTCCTATTTCTATGTGTTTCTTATTCTATTTTTTTGTGACTCTATAACCCAATTCAAGGAACTAGTCTTTGAAATTTTTGACTGTCCATGCACTTTAAAATGAATAAAATCACTCACTAGTAGTTTAGTAGGAGTAGGAAATGTTTTTTGTATTTCATGGTTTAGCATTTTAACCAACGAAACATCTTCAATGAGCCTTGAAGGATTTCACCTTAAGAGAACCATGTCATGCATACCCACATCTTGGATTTTTGCAATGGTATCTTGATCAACTTAATAGAGTTTATACATGTAGTAGGTTAATCCTTCGTCTAGTTATAGCTTTTGGGATGACAAAAATTACATACTATTATAATTCTCTCAATTTGTAATATTCATTTGTGACTAAATATTATTAAACATTAGCTCTATGAACACACTCCTAGATCTAGTTGAGCTAAAAGTGAAGAAGATATTGTCCACTCTTAATGATTGGCCTATAATCAATCAATCTTTCTTGATGATTTATTTTATCTACCTTTAGGAATGACATATCCTTGACCTTCAAGTGTATTGGTCCCTCTATAATTTTGAGTAGAAATTTTAAAACCCATCAAAATCGTAGAATGACATATCCTTGACCTTCAAGTGGATTGATCCCTCCAGAATTTTGAGTAGAAATTTTAAAACCCATCAAAATGGTGGAATTTCAAGGGATAATCTAACTCCAAGATCATCTTGAGGACCTTATCAAATCAGAATTTTTGTAGCTATACATTTGGTAAGTTGGAAGCACATCAACTTACACTAATAGAATGGAAAACACAAAAAAAATGCAATAGGAAATTAATTCCTTGTCTAATAGTTTGAAGTTCCATTCAGTAGAAAAAATTTATCTCTTCCAAGTGAAGAGTGGAAAATCTATTTTAGTCAAACCTAGAACTAGCTTGCAAAATTAAAAAACTCAAATATGGATACAAGAAGGTAGCATGAATACTAGAAAGAACAAGAATAAGCTTCATCCCATGCATGAAGAAAAAATGCATCATGGGAAGATTAAAGTAATGGTAAGTCATTTATACCTACCTATAAAGATTCAAAAGTAGGAACATTATGTAGAGTCATTCCATGCGTGGATTCTAGAAATCAAAACATGTATACTTCTAAATATCTAATTAATATCATAAACAAAAAAACATAGGAGAATATAATGGTCTGATTATGAGGTAAAAAATGGAATGGATGCATGTTAGGTTGAGAAAGGTGTGTAACATGATTGATGATTATTTGTAAATTCATGTCATGTAGTATCAATATTTGATGACATACTTTGATGGTAATCATCCCACCTCTCCTAACGTGACATATAAATATGACATTGAATATAATAACCTATCATTTCTCATTATATAGGATATGTTTAAGGTTGCTAAATTGGTCAACATGTAGAAGGATCATATACAATTGTTTCAATATTTTAACATGATCATAATGTTGATTTAGATAAACATGAGTTTCTCACTCACAACATTGAACATCCAATGGATCTCATATATCCATCACAATAGTTCAATCCATCAAATGAAAACATCACAACCCATGTAGATGAAATAATAGTGTATGTCTAGAATAGATATCAACAAGGAAAAAGACAAGTTCCTACATAAAGTATCACCACTATTGCTAGATTAAATGGAAATAAAATGAACATCAACAAGGAGAAGAAAAAGATTAAAGTTGAGACAACGAGAAACAATATTAAAATTTATGAGGTTGAGAAGAAGAATCCAAGAAATGGGAAATGAATAAGAAAAAAGTGCCACAATCTCATGAAAATGATGTTCTAAAAGGAGAAAATCTAGGCAACAAGACAACCAATTTAGTCCTACCCACTATAAGAACAAAGTGTAGAAAATTATATGAAGGAAGAACCATGTATTCCTTCTTATATTCAATTCATGCTTTGGATTCCTAATGTATATTTATTGACCTTCCCACATAATAAATTGGACCTTCCCTATGCTAGTGTTTTATTGCACCAAGGGGTCAACCTACAAAGGGGAGAGATTCTATTACAAATTATGGAAGATAGGTACAAGACCACAAATAAAATTACATCCTTTGATGATAATCCTAACCTTCTTAATGGATGTGGTGATAGTGAAAATCATGAATTTTTTGATCTTCTACTTTTCCTTGCTCCTATTGAAGATATGAATGAAAAAATAGTTACATAGAGTGACGTGAAAGTTGTAGTATATGGAAAAATCAAGTAATACCTTCAAGATGCATCAATCTTGGTAAGTCCAAGCTTTTATGATCCTTCTCAACCTTCCCCCTTGTTGCTTCATCCTATACTATTGTTACTATTATTCTTTAAAAGAAGGAAGACAGGTATGAGCATCCTATTTCACTTATTAGCAATCCATTACATGATGATAAATGGAGGTATCCCTCATGGATTGATAAGATAACAAATAAATACATTGTTGGTAAGAGATCATTTAAGATAAATTTTCAACAAAAAAATTGATATTCCAATCAACTTAGTGCCTCCAATGAATTTGTTGCTAGATAAATTTGAAGCTTCTAATAGGGAAGGTGCAAGCTTGGATGCACCAAAATTTATGTAGTAAATTTGAAATATGCATCCAATTTTTATCACCTCAAGGATGACCCAAGGTATAGGGATGATATATGGAGTGTAGTGCATTTTTTGAGAATTTTCCGGTAGTGTTTGTTATTTTTCCTAGTATCCTAAATAGAGGCTATTATCATTTTTAATCAACCTACATTCTTGAATAAAACATAAAAACATAATAAAATTTAAAAAAATTATATTAATAAAATATAATATTGAATTTATTTGATCCCCCAAAAGGTGAAGTAAAATTGGCTTTTTATAAGCATTTTGATAGGTGTGAAGGAGAATCAATCAAGGGTTTGATTTAATCCTAGGGGGTTCTATCCAAGGGGTTTAATCTAAAGGGGTTTGATCTAACCCCCTTCAATCAAATCCCTTTAGATGGAAACCCTTTAGGCTTAAATCATTAATTTTTCTAAAAAATATGTGATTTCAAGTAAAGATTAGGATGTCCAAAAAATTGGACACACTATTGTAGGATTGTCTTGCCATCATTGTCTATGGTATACATGGACTAATTTTTAGGTAGGTACAAAAAAATCTTAAACATCTTGGCATGCACACGATGTCTGAACCACTTGCTTTTTCCTTTGTTAGCTTTTTTAGCTATTAGTGGAGCTCTTGTCAATCTTGTCCTCTCTAACCAATTTTTTATTCATTTTTTATAAAATGGAAAATATTGGGGGCCAAGGAACCAAAGACACCTTTTATTTATTTACACATCTTTGTTGATTTTTCAACCCACGTTGGCTCACAGTCTTCACATTTAAAATCTTGAGCCTAGACCTATCCATGAAATTGGTTGGATCCAATGGTGGAAAGATTCCATTGAATAGATGAACTAAGTTTTATGTATTTATGGATGTCAACTAGCATTCATTCATTTTCTCTCATATGAGGCCATCACCTTTAAACTCTATTATGTCACCGATATGCTACCATTTTTCCTTCTCTATAGCTACATGTTACCCAACTCTATTATAAAAATTAAATTATTGATCTAATCATATAGCTTAGAGGGGCTAGCTAAAGGCTTACCCACATTGTTTTAAAATTAGGGATAAATTTTTGAAGGAATTATTTCAATCTGTATGAGCTTTCCAATTTTCATAAAAGATTAAGCATATCAAAGAAGGTTGAAACAAGTTCTCTCCAACCTTCCTACCATTCAAGTTAGGATTTTTTCTACCATTATAAATAGGCCTTCCAAACACAAATACCTTTCCCTAAAGTTGAACAAGCCCTTAAAAAATGTACTTGAGTGTGATCCCCAATAGGCTTTCCACTTCGTAGCAAGCTTTTTCACATGGCCAACATATCACTTTGGTATATCTTCAAGAAGCAACTTACTTATGCTTAATGATAAAGCCCCTAGCTATGATGATTTCCTATTTCAATTTTATAAAGCCTGATGGGATACTATGGCACTAACTTATACCAGGTCTATCAAGAAGCTTTTTTCTTAGCTTATTTAGGGGCTCACATAAATAAATGTAATATTAAATTCATACCTAAGGCTAAATTTTTTGAATAAATATATAGTTGGCAATCAATCACTTTTTTAATAATTCTTATAAAATTATAGCCAGGGCCATTGTGTTATGCATTTTCCACTTACTTTTGCTTATTATTTTCCCAATACATACTAGTTTTATCAAAATCCAATATATCTCTTACAATATAATTATTGTATTGGAAGGCAAGGAATGGGCTAAGCATTCAAAAATAATTTTATTTTCTTTAAAATCAAATTTTCCAAAGATTACAACTGCATTCAATGATTTTTTATTATATCCATGCTCTTGGCTCTTGGCTCTAGTCCTATTTTTTTCTCTAGTCTATCCAAATGCTCTTTGTGGATGCTTCAACTTGTCCCACCATTAATGGTTGTAAATCTTCATCTTTTGGGTTTACTCCATTCTTTAATATTTCCCTCTAGCTCTAGCTCTTTATGTAATTGTAGTTGAAGGATTGAGTTATTTTCTTTCCAATGCAATATCACAACAAAGAGTCAAAGGTATATCTCTTCCCAATTCTCCTTTCTAGATTTTTTATGGCCATTTTTCTAATGATTCATTCTTCACTCTCTTGAAGGAGGTAAATAATGTGAGCTAGGTATTATAGTGTGTGAATATTGTTTTCCTTGCTTCTATCTTGAGAATTAAATGTCAAAAGACACAATGTTACCATCAATCTTTCCTACCCAAACCCACTTGGATTCATTATTATGGATGGAAACAAACTACTTACATGTAATTTTTTAGGTTTCTTGGAATTCCCTTTTCCTTCTATTCCTTTTATACAACCCTTTGGCAAGTTTTACTCACTCACAATGAGAATAAATTCCTTTTTTAGATTTTCAAACCACTTTCCCTTGCAAGGAAATTTTCAATATTCTCCAAAGGGGTCACTACTACTCATATGTATAACTCTCGATGGGCCCCCTCCAAAGCCTCTTAATAGAAGTAGGAAGGTTTTCTCAAGGTTTATATTTAGGATTCTTTAGAACAAGGAAAAAGCTTTCATAGAGTCATCTAGGAATTCTATTTCCTTCATCATGACTCTAGTGGCCTTGGTTTAATAAAGATACATATAGGCAAGGTTTGGTGTTATGTGCTAAGTGGATAGTTTAGGCCTTAGAGGGAAACTAAGCCTAGAAAATTCTCCTTAGGTATTATACTAAATCTTGGGTTTCATGCATGAAATTATTAGCATGGATTAGGTTTTCACACCATCCTAATCACAAGGGAATATATCAAATTAAAGGAAATTAATAGCTAAAAGCACATGGCACGTCTAGAAAACCATCAAGTTGTGGCTTATTTAGAATGGGAATTATTTTAGGATAGGGATTTCTACTAACCAATAATCTCTTTGGTGGTCTCTTATGATTACTTACTAGGATAGAGCCTTGTTTCATGGGTCCATACTCTAAGACTATACAAACATGGAGTTTACACTATCTTAGATATTTTCTCTAGAGTCACTAAGACCTAGCTTTCTTAGTGAGAATTCAAAGCCAAATATAAGATTAGAAACAAGAATTTGAAGTTTTGCAACACTAATTAAGGTTAGAATCCATTGCACAAAACCTAGGTGGAAGGATTAGAGTCTAGATATTTCTTTTAAGAATTATAAACTCTTAAAGTATAAATTTCTCCTCTTTTGTCTATTATTTCAAAACCCAATGCTAGGTGGAATCTCCAATCCATTATTCTTCAATGGTGGTGAAAGTTTCAAAATAGTTTGGTCCACTATTGTGAAGCCTAAGCTAGCTCCTTTTGCAAGTGTTCTCTTATGTATTAGGGTATCCCCATTATATCTCATATTATCCATTTGGTTGTTTCTAATACCATATATCTTTTTTGTGGACATGTAGAAAATCTGAAGAATTTATTCTAGTTTTTTCCATGGGCCCAAGCTATAAATGGTGGTAGATGCATGATTTTTAAGTGTTTCTTGCTAGAGCATTTTTCTTGGCACATAACTTTCTTTTAGGTGACTAGCCTAAACTGTCAATAAAATATAGTTAAATTTGGCATGGTTTTAAAGTGGAGATTCTATTTAGTATATGGAAAGATCAAAATTTCATATATTTTTAGGATATATTATGGACACTCATTTTTTTTTTATATTAAAATCATATTATATAATAGTATGATACATCTATAAGCCTAGGAAAATAAAATGGCACTAGAATTTTCTACTTGTAGACACTCATAGAGCATTGAACTTATGCCCCTTGTATGGTTGCTTGTGTGTTGCATTCTTCTACTAGTTAAAATTCCTATTTTCCACATGGGCATTATTGTGGCCATAACCATAGCTCCAAATATGGCCCTCACAATTCACAAGGCTCTCCCCGTCACCAATGTTACAGTTGATCTCCCTCAACATGTGGCCATTCCTTTACCTCCTAGCATGGGCATTCTGGTTGGACTAATAATGGGAAGTTTCCCCACCTAGACTTTGTTATTCTCCTATGCTGCAAATCCTACTCAAGAAGAAGAAAAAGATAAAGATGATACTATTACAATCTAGGATCCTTTTTTAGATGGCAAGATCTTTCAAATAGTTGAGGTCATCCCCTTGATAAGAATTCCCCTCCTCCCCATACTCATATAGTCATGACAACTTATTAGTGTAACTACTTTTTTATTGCTTTGTGATCTTAACATGAAATTTTGAAAAGTGATGATGTTCTATCCACCCACTTTGTGTGTGAATGGTATATTATATTTTGTTTTCTTAATATAAAAAACATGTTATTATTCATCATTAAAATTATCCAGGTGGATCTTCAGAACCTGAAAATTGAAGTGTTCCCATTTCTCCTAGAAGCAGTGCCATGGTGTAGAGCTCAAATACTGAATTTGGCGCAACTTGAATGGGCGAAAAAGGAGTTTGTTTGCTCAAGTTATGTGCAGTCAAACTTTGGTCAAAGGGTGGTCAACTCAACTCCCAGGGATGAGAAAAAGGATGAAATTTTGGCATCATAAAAATGATCAAAGTCAGTTTCATCGTGAAGGTCTCATCATCATGATTCCAATGATGTTCGTTTCACGCAAATCGGAGTCCATATGAGGAAAATAGAGCCAGTCAAAGTTTTAGTCAAAATGATGATGTCACATGTGACATGTCAATTGACTAGATGGTGACATGGAAATTGCAGGTGATGTGGAAAAAAAATCTCACAAAATTCACGTACCATACTTTATTTATGAAAATAAAGTGTGGAGGCTCATTTAATCTCACAAAAATCCATCGGATTTTGTGGGATCCCAATTGGATTTGGTGGGAACCAAATCTCCTAAAAATCAACAAAAATAACTCATAAGAAAAAAACAAAACCTCCTAAAATAACACTAAATTGTTATTTTTATTTTTAAAAACTCAACCCCATAAACTCAAATAGCCCGTGAATATAATAAGACAAGGGATTAAAAAAAAATTCCAAATGTTTTATTAAGGGGTTTAATGTTTTTATTTTTACATGGGGGAGTGATTGTTTTTATATAAACGGTTTAGTGTTTTTTTGTAAGGCTTATAATTATAAAAGCCAAAGGAGGGGGGTTAATTTGTTATTTTATTTATTATGGTGGTTTTTAACCCCGTATTTAAAATTCAAGTATAAAAGGAGGAGATAGGAGGCTTCCCAAATCATCCATTAGTTGATCATTCTCCATTGTATCCCTTTCTCTTGGTCTTTGAGAGGCTTTTGTGAGAGAATTCTTAGAGCGAATTAGTAGAATATTTGAGTTGGGAAGTAATGTTGTTCTAATCTTGTAGCAGATCTTTTAAGTAGAGTCAGTTTCCTTACTCTTTGTTAATCATCCCTAGCTTTGAGGGCTTTTGAGAGGGGTGTGAGTGAGAGACTTTTTGTATGACTTTGTGGATGAGCTACAAGATATTGTAAGCAGTGTTGCAAGAGGCTCCAGTGGAGATTGTACTTCCATTTTTGAACATTTCAATAGATTGGTCACTCGATTGAGCTCGACCCGAAGACATAGTCCACTCGGACGAACTTCGTAATCAAATCGGTGTCTTCTTTACTCTCTCTTAGTTCTATGTTTTGAATTCTCTCTTAATGTTCCTGCTACTCCATTGTTGATGTCTTTATTCCTTTGTTCACAATCACTTAAGCAATGTTTGTCATAGATCCCTTCCGCTTTATGGATCAAGTGGTATTAGAGCTTTGTTTGGCTGGTTTGCAGGAGTGATTGTGATTCATTTTGCTACTGGTGGACTTTTGGAGTTTGGAGCAAAGATGGCATCAGAAAAGGGTGAATCTTCAAGGCTGCCATTGACCACATCCATGGTGGATGATTTCATGTCAACGAAAGGCATGGTTGAAGAACTCTATCGAGACCATCGAGAGAAGAATGATAGGATGCAAGAGTTGGAAGAATCCAATCGACACCTGCAGACAAAGAATGCATAACTTCAATGGTTTTTGGAGGAATCCAACATGGAGAAGGAAAGAATGCAAGTGTTGTTGTAGGACATCTTGGAGGAGCAGAACAAGAGAAGTCCTCCTATATCAGGGAGTGCCCATATATGTGGTTTCTGTCCACATTCTGAGGATGCATCATCCTCATACTCCCCACTTACCTCGTCTGATAGTATGGAAGCTTCTTCAACGAAGTGGCACGTGACTAGTTTTGCTTGTGGCCATGATTGGGCTACCATTTCTGAGGCAGACCCAGGAGAAATTCATCCACATCTTGAGCAACTTGTGACAGAGAGTTCCTTTGAACAACTTCGTAGGAGTTGGGAACAATGCTCAACAAACTAGTATATCAATTTGTGTGTTTATTACATCTTTTGTAGTGTGATGAGTATGTTGATAAGCTAGTATTGTTTTGTGAGTATTAAAACTCTGAATCAAATTGTTTGTAACAATTTTTATGAAGTTGTAATTCTCTAGAGGTTGAGATTTTGTAAGGCTCTTGAAGCCACATCTCTTGTAATCTAGAAAGGAGAATACTTTGTAACTTCTTATTGCAGGGTTTTTAAGGACTTGTACCTATAGATTTCAAGTGCAAAGCTTCAGTTGAAGAGCACTTTTCAGCTTAAGAGTTGCCGAGAATGGTCAATAGTGACCTTGCATGTTCTCAGCTTGAAGACTCAGTTGAGGCCATTTTGAGGATATGTCTGAACTCAGTTGAAGTTCTTGAAGGATGTTATCGGTGACCTCGTTGCTTCAAATGAACGTGACCCGAGCTGTATGGTGGAGCCTTGAATCAGCTATTTCGAAGTACAAAGGTGAAGGAATATTTCAGGCTGAGGCGTAGATACCATGCTCGAGCAGTTGGAGGAGCAAAAGAAGCATGCCAGAGAAGATGGTGAAGATGGAGAATGTGAACTACCCTGTGAGAAGCACTGAGAGATAGGTTTACCATACTCAATTTTTCTTCTTGCTTTGGGTATACTAAGTTCCATTTTAAACTGCATTGTGATGAGTTGTGAATTTCGTGTTGCTGAAATGTAAGACCCTTGTAGAGGGCAGATGTGGCAATAGGAACAACTCTTGTTGACAGTACATTGCCGAAGTGTAAGACCTCAGCAGGAAGATGTGGTAGTATGTACGATCTAGTGATTCAGATCGTGGCAAGTGGCAAGATGCAGAATGGGAGATGTTTTAGAAGGAAATGTAAACTTTTGGAGGACCAAAAGTTCTTCAGTAGGGAGGTTTGATCCAGGTGGATCTTCAGAACCTAAAAATTGAAGTGTTCCCATTTCTCTCGGAAGCAGTGCCATAGTGTAGAGCTCAGAATACTGAATCCAGCGCAAC
>VDFB02041476.1:0-16355 GCA_007258455.2 Sequoia sempervirens
AAGGAAGAGGTGGGGAAAGTATAAGTTTAAATCTACAAAGTTCTATGGATTTTGATTGGATTGGAGATCTTAATATTTTTGGGGTACTAAGTTGGATGAATGAGAGGCAAGAAATGGTTGTACTATCTATAATAGAAGTAAAATACATAACAACAACTCGTACATGTAATAATGTAGCATGGTAATATTACTAGTGCTCAATACTTGGTCTATCACAAAATATGATAAGTGAATGATTGTGATAGTCAAAGTTCAATATGTTTGGCCAAGAATCATGATTATCATGCTTGGTCAAAGAAAATTGGTGTGCAATATCATTTTATGAGAGAAATGGTTGAAGACAAATGGGTACTTTTGGAAAAAGTTGATATAGAAGATAATATTCTTGATTCATTAACAAAATTTGTGGATGCTAATAAGGTTTCTTGGTACAAAAAAATAATGGGCATGGTTGGTATCAATAGTTGACTCTCCAAAAGTGTGGCCCCTATGTAAGTATTCAACAAGTGTTAGAATGTTAGATACATGTTGTATACTTTGCATGTTTTTCATTTAAGTGGAGTATAATCATTTAGTGCTTAGATTGAAAAGTTGCATCAATAGTTGACGGTTGTAGAGTGTGGGTGGACTGTTGCAGGAAGGTCGTGGGCTTGCACGAGGGTGTTCGCCCTTTGCATGCCTCTTCTTTTTGTAAAATCGTTGTCTGGAGGGTGTTTTTGGTGCAGGTGGGGTTTTGCAGCGTGTGGGGGTGGGTTGAAATTTTTTTTCAAGCTTGTGTGGAGGGTGTTAGGTGTTGAGGCATGGTGTCTTGGATCAATGTTTGTCCGGTGTGTGGGTTGGTGAGATCATGGCGGAGCTTCAAACTTATACCAACTTGGTGGTGGTTGATCGTAGTGTGTTTCACTTTGGATCTTCATCAGGGTTGAAAGTTGAGTAGTCTGAGTCCTTTTTATGTGGGGAGGGCCCTAAACTGAAGAAAGTGAATGGTTGTTTCCCCATGAGTCAGGATCGCCTAGTCTTGGTTCTTTCTCCTGAATCTATGGCTGATGATGTTCTTATTGGAGTAGACATGCTTTAATCTGCAAATTTCTTGGGATTCATATTCCTCTATCAACTTTAGATGCTTGGATCAAGCGTGTGTGGCAAGTTGAGGGTGACATGGAGCTAATGGTGATTGCAAACAGTTATTTTCTAGTTTTTTTTTCCAATATGGTTGATAGGAATCAGGTTTTTGAGGGAGGACCCTACTTTTACAATCATGTTGAATTGTTTATTAAACCCTGGCATATGGGTTTTAATACAACTGAAGAATTGTTGTCAAGGGTTCCCGTCTGGGTTCGTCTACCATGGCTTCCCCTGGAGTTTTGGCGAGAAGATATTTTACAACAAATTGTTGCCCTTCTTGGTAAGCCTATTGTAGTTGCTCAACAAACCCTTGAAAGAAAGGTTATTTCTTTTAAACAGATTTATGTGGAGGTTGATTTGAATAATCCCTTGTCGGATTCTCTGGAAATTTTTCTTGGCTCTTTGTATTGGATTCAATAGCTTGATTATGATTCGCTTCCTTTTTGTTGTTGAAATTGTCATGAGTATGGACATCTTCAAAAGCAATGTCCTAGGATTAATAAGGCTCCTCCTTCTAATTCATCTCCTCCATCTTTGGCTCCAAAAGCTGTTAGGGAGAATAAAGGGAAATATTCTATGATGGATGGTGAATCAGATAAAGATGGCTTTGTGTCAGTCAAGCGAGCTAAGAGTCGTGGTCAAAAGAGATCATTCAAGGACAAGAATAATGAAGAGGACTTTAATCATTGAGGTGTTGAAAACTTCAACCTGGAGGGAAGGAAATCATTTGACAAAAGCCTTCCGAAGGTTAAAGAAGGGTGGTGTTGGGATAGATAGGGATTAGTCAAGATATTCATTTATCTTAGGGTATGTAGGATCATTTGGTAACTCTGAATGATCATATGTATGATGATGATGATGCTATTGTTTTGGTAGATTTGGAAAAATAGGGGCTAGTCTCTAGCAAGAGAAAGGGGTATTCTTTAGCCTTGGGGGTGCAACAATGCATGATTATGAAGGGAATGTCTGAGCACTCTTCTAAAAGTGGCCACAAGAAGGATCTTGAGAAGATTAAGCGTACTAGAGTTTTGTTGGTGGAATCAAGGTCTGTTAAACCCATTGATGCTCACTTTTCACCATCTCCTCCATGATTGTTCTCTCATGGAATGTAAGGGGGTTGAATAGCACCCCCCATCAAAAGGCTATTCATGATCTAGTTTTTGTCCATTCTCCGAACATTTTTTGTGTTCATGAGACTAAACTTTCAGTTGATTTTATGCTTTAGTGTGCTTCTCATGTCTAGTATTTTGGTCAGTGTCAGTGTATTGGTTCTTAGGGGAGTTCTAGGGGTTTGGCTCTTTTTTGGGATCCTAGAAAGATTGGTTCTCTTTGTGGATTTCCCAAATATTCTACTATTTCAATGGCTACTCTTCTTGAAACAAGTGGTACTTATCTGCTAACGCTTATGCCCTAAATTGATATTCTCGTGGAAAAATATAGCTATGGACTCATATAAGGTATATGTTGATATTGTGCTCCATCTTCTCGATCTTAGTCAGGTGATTTTAATTTTGTGTTGAGCTTGGAGGAGAAAAGAGGTGGGTTTCCTTGGCTTGGGCCTGTTGCTGCTCTTTTTTGGGAGAATGTGGATTTGCTTGCTTTAAATGATGTTAAGCCTTCTAATGGTATTTTTGCTTGGAATAATTGACAGAGTGGAGAGGAAGTGATCTCACAAAGGCTGGATAGATTTCGCTCTCTTTTTGGGTGGGAGGTAGGTTGGTTGCAGGTTTTGAGAGTCTTGATTGGAGGGTTCTAATCGTTGGCCAATTAAACTTTCAGTTTCCTATTTTACTGTTCCCAAAAATCCTCCTTTTAAGTTTCATTTTATGTGGCTTCAGGAGTCTTCTTTGCATGATATTATGGCTCAATGGTGGCGTGATTGCATCCCTGCTTATGGTACAACTATGTACAATTTTATTAAGAAAATTCAATATGTTAAATTTCACCTTAAGAGATAGAATAAGACGAGTTTTGGAAATTTTAAGGTTATGAAGAAGAATTCCCAAGAAAGCCTTGATGTGATCACTTACCAAATTTGGGATTTTGGTTTCTCAGATGCTCTGGATCAAGCAGAAGCCCAGGATGCAAGAGTTGTGGAGGAATGGGAGCTTCAGGAGGAGATTTTTTGGAAGCAGAAGGCTCAAATTGATTGGCTTCAAGAAGGGGACAGGAATACTGCTTTCTTCCATCATTTTGTGCAGGCCCGTCACAATAGAAGTCGTATTTCCTCTATGGTTAATGAGGAAGAGATCCATATTTCTTCTTTGCAGGATTTGTCTCATGAGGCTACACAGTTTTATTTTGCTCTTTTTTTTTAGGATTCGCCCCCTGTAGACGATGAGGAGAATTTGATCCTTGCCTGTGTTCCCTCCTTGATCTCCAAGGAGATGAATGATTTCCTCATTCGCCCGATTTCTTTATAGGATTTGGAAGAGGTCATTTTTGGGATGAATAAAGGTAAAGCCCCTGGACTGGATGGATTTCATGTTGAATTTTTTTGGGAATTTTGGGATATTATAAATTTGAATTTGCTGGAGGTTGCAAGGGAATCTCTTCACAGTAAGCAGATGCTTCATGCCTTGAATTCTACTTTTTTGGTTCTTATTCCTAAAAAGGAAGGTACTTATAGGCTAGAATTATTTCAACCTATTGCTCTCTGTAATGTGGTGTATAAAATTATTACTAAATTGATTGTTGAGAGGCTCAAAGTTTTCCTTCCTTCTATTATCTCTGAGGAGCAAGGAGGTTTTGTTGTTGGTAGACAGATCCTAGATGGGGTGGTGATTTCCTCTAAGGTCATCCACTCTATGGTGACTTCCAAGGAGAAGTCTATCTTCATCAAGTTGGATATGGCCAAGGCTTATGATAGAGTTAAGTGGAGCTTTTTGTAGAAAATTCTCTTAGGCTTTGGTTTTAGTCTAGATTGGATTAGCTTGACTATGAGTTGTGTTACCTCTTCCTCTTTTTTTGTTCTTATGAATAGGGAACTTTCTAAGCTTTTTGTGGCTTCCAGGGGCCTTCGTCAAGGAGATCCTCTCCCCTTACCTGTTTATTATTATGGCAGAGGGTTTGGGAAGATTTTTGAAGTCGTGGGTTTCCCAGGGTAGGATTCAAGGCTGGTGTTGTGGCAATGAGCTTCTGCAACTCTCTCATCTTCAGTTTGTGGATGACACTTCTCTTATGGGGAGGGCTCACATTCAAGAGGTTATTTATTTTAGGCAGGCTTTAGATATTTACCTTGTTGCTTCGGGTTAGAAAACAATGAGCACAAGTCTTCTATCTCTTTTATTACCTCCTAAGCTATTCAATCTATTGTGATTGCTGATATTTTGGAGGTTTCTGCATTGAGTCTTTCCCTTTGTCTATCTAGGAACACCTCTTATTGTTGGAAAACAGTCTAGGTCTCTTGGAAAAATTTGTTCTATGTTTAGTAAATTCAAAATGATTTTGTTGGGCCCCGTTGTTGTTCTTTTCTCGAGAATGGGATTTTCTTGTTTTAAAATGGATGTTAGTTTCTTTTAATGGACCTCACTTGCAATAATAGACAAGAGTGAGAGGAAGTGTCTTTAAAGGTTGATAGATTTCTTGTTTTTGGATGAGAGGTAGGTTGGTTACTAGTTTTGAGATTCTTGATTGGAGGGGTTCGAATCATTGGCCAATTAAACTTTCAGTAACCTATTTTACAACTCCCAAGAATCCTCCTTTTAATTCTCATCTTATGTGGCTTTTGGAGTCTTCTTTGCATGAGACAAGTGGCTCCAGTGGGTGGCATGATGGCATCCCTACTTATGGTATAGTTATGTACAATTTTATTAAGAAACTTCTTAAGATGTTAAATTTCACCTTAAGAGATGGAATAAGATGAGTTTTTGGAAATTTTAAGGTTATGAAGAAGAGTGCCCAGGAAATCCTTGATGTGATTACTCGCCAAATTTAGGATTTTGGTTTCTCAGATGCTCTAGGTCAAGCGAAAGCCCAGGCTGTGAGAGTTGTGGAGGAATGGGAGCTTCAGGAGGAGATTTTCTGGAAGCAGAAGGCTCAAATTGATTGGCTTCAAGAAGGGGATAGGAATATTGCTTTCTTCCATCATTTTGTGCAAGCCCGTCACAATAGAAGTTGTATTTCCTCTCTGGTTAATGCAGATGGGATCCGTATTTCTTCTTTGCAGGCTTTGCTTTGTGAGCCTAGATAGTTTTATTCTACTCTTTTTTCTAGGATTTTCCCCCTACAGTCAATGAGGAGAATTTGATCCTTGCTTGTGTCCCCTCCTTGATCTCTAAGGAGATGAATGATTTCCTCATTCGCTCGATTTCTTTACAGGAATTGGAAGAGGTCATTTTTGGGATGAATATGTTTTTCCCTAAACCGATGGTTTTCGTTGATTTGACAATTTTGATATTATAAATTTGATTTTCTGTAGGTTGCAAGGAATCTTCTTCACAAGTAGGCAGATGCTTCATGCCTTGAATTCCACTTTTTTGGTTTTATTCCTAAAAAGGAAGGTACTGAGAAGGAATTATTTCGACCTTATTTCTCTCCGTAATGTGGTGTATAAAATTATTACTAAATTGATTATTAGAGTCTCAAAGTTTTCCTTCCTTTGTTATCTCCGAGAGCAAGGAGGTTTTGTTGTTGGTAGATAGATCCTAGACGCAGGTGGTGATTAATTTCTAAGGTCATCCACCGGCATACTTCCAAGGAGAAATCTATGTTCATCAAGTTGGATATGGCCAAAGCTTATGATAGAGTTAAGTGGCGTTTTTTGCAGAAAATTCTTTTAGGCTTTGGTTTTAGTCCAGATTGGGTTAGTTGGACTATGAGTTGTGTTACCTCTTCATCTTTTTCTGTTATTATGAATGGGGAACTTTCTGAGCTTTTTGGGGCTTCTAGGGGCCTTCGTCAAGGAGATCCTCTCTCCCTTAACTGTTTATTATTATGGTTGAGGGTTTGGGAAGATTCATGTAGGTTCCCAGGGATAAGGGCTGGGTGTTGTTTGTTTTCTAACTCTCTCATCTTCAGTTTGTGGATGACACTTCTCTTATGGGGAGGGCTCACATTCAAGAGGTTATTTATTTTAGGCAGGCTTTAGATATTTACCTTGTTGCTTCGGGTTAGAAAATCAATGAGCACAAGTCTTCTATCTTCTTTTTTAATACTCCTCAAGCTATTCAACGACAGATTGTTGATATTTTGAGGTTTCAAATTAGGTCTCTTCCCTTTGTCTATCTGGGAACAACTCTTGCTGTTGGCAGGAAGCCCAAGTCTTCTTGGAAAAATTTTCTTGATAAGTTGCATAGTAAATTCAATCATTGGACTCATCAATGGCTTTCTACTACTGCGAGAGTGACTCTTTTGAAGTCTATTATCTGGAGGTTCTCCCTATTTACAAGGGTTTTGTTCAGGCGACTCCTTTATATTTCCTAAGGGAATTTTATACTCTCTCACAGAAATTTCTTTGGAGTGGTAACTTGCAGTCATCCAAGTAGAGTCTTGTTAAGTGGGATATGGTGTGCAGGCCGCAAAAAGAGGGGGGTCTTGGATTGCATTCTGTTGTTTTGAATGGGTAAGCTCTTGCAGCCAAGCTATATTAGCATTGGTGTACTAGTCAGCATCAACTTTGGGCTTGTATTCTTACCCAGAAGTATCTTAAGGATGTTAACACTTGGGATGTTCCTCACTTCCCTTTAGAAGGAAGGGTATCTATGATTTGGAATACCCTCAAATCGGGGACTCAATTGGTTAAGAAGGGGCCTTTTTTGGATATGTCATTCGGGTTCTCAAGCCCTTTTCTAGTGGGATTCTTGGGATGGTCAATCTCCTATTCTTTCTACTTACCCTCACCTTCAGTCTCTTTGTGATCATTTTACTGTTGTTGGTTGGAATACGGTTGAGCATTACAAGTCTATTCAAAATATTGGACTGGCTATTGGCCTTAGATGGAAGCACTCCTCAGATTGGCCTCCAAGAAGGTCAGGGGAGGATAGGCAAGAGTTGGCTCGGATTTTGGCATCTCGAGAATGCAATTCCATGGTGGAGCAGGATGTTCTGGCTTGGAGTAACTGCGATTTATCTAGTAAGTACTTTGTTTCAACAGGTTATGGCGAGTTGCTTAGATAGGTGTTTGGGAACATTGAGGTTCCTTGGTGGACGCAAGTGTAGAATAAATTTTCTTGGCCCAAGTGCAATTTTTTTCTGTGGTTGGTGGTCTAGAACCGGTGTCTTACTTGGGATAACTTGTGCAAGAGAGGGTTCCAGGGTCCCTAGATGTGTGGTAAAAGTGAAGAGACTGTCTCTCATCTCTTCTTCCAGTGTTTCTTTTCTAGGAGGCTTTAGCACCTTTGGTGGGATGTGTGGAACCAATTTTGTTGGCATGCCTCTTCTTTGGCAGAGTTCTTTGCTTAATGGGGGAAGGCCCCCATTAAGACCTCTTTTCTTCAAGTTACTTGGCCTCTGGGACCAACTTTTATTATCTGGCATATTTGGCTGGAGAGGAATCATAGGATTTTTCAAGATGTGAAGCTGGTTTTCCAAGATTTGTGGTAGAGGATTCTTCATTCAGTGGGAGAAACTACTATGGCTAAGTGTGACTTGGCTGAGGGTGTGGACCCAAGAGAGGTTGTCTTTTGTACTCGTCTCAATCTTCCTCTTCAGAGGGGGGCTGCTCAAAGTGTTGGTCAGATCAAGAGAAATAGATGTTGTCACCCCCTTCAGAAGACAAATAGGGAGGGGCATTGGTGTCCTCCCCCTCGAGGTGTGTTGAAAATCAACACAGATGGTTCTTCTCGTGGAAATCCTGGCCATGCTGGTATTGGAGGTGTTGGGAGGACTAGTTATGGGACTGTTGAGTTTATCCTTTCTATTTATAAGGGTTGGTATACTAACAATGTGATGGAGGCTCTTGATATTTTGTGTGTTATGGAGCGTGGTTGTGCTCTTAGGTGGAGACGGATCATTTGTGAATTTGATTCTCAATTGGTTGTGACTTTGCTGCAAAGGTAGCAACTAGAGGATGTTAGTTGGTTGTTGGCTATTATTATAAAACAGATTCTTAATATGTGTGCTTCCTTAGATTTTGTCTCTTTCTGTCATATTCCACGTGAATGGAATGGGGTTGCGGATTGTTTGGCTAAATGGGCTTCTGATCATTTGTATGATTGGAATATTGTGGACAAGGGTCAATTACCCCCAGATTTGTCACAAAAGTTGGACCAATTAGTGGAGATTGATAGGGATGTGTAATTCCCTTGCTTTGTATTGCTCTTTTTGGATTGAATAAATTTTTACCCCTCTTTTAGTTAAAAAATGTACACTTAAATAGGGTAATATCATTTAATGTTTAGATTAGAAATTGTAAAACCACTTTCAATGTGCATATTAACATCCACACATGGAAGTAGATCTAAAAACGGATTAGCAAATTCTATCTTGATACTAATCCTACAAAATAAAAGAAGCCATTAGATTATGTGAATATCGATATTCAATCATTTGTAACAATTTGTGATATGCAAAAACAAATTGATATGGAATCAAGACATGACATCAAGACCTTCAAAACAATATATGACATGAATTTTGCATGAAAATAGAAATTTTTTAGAGAAATAGAATTTGATGGAATAGAAATATTTGATTACAAGTCTCCATATCTGTTATGTTTCCATAATTTTTTTTAAAAAAATTGAAGGTGACAAATTTTGCACTGTAGGACCACGATCGTGATCACGAATAATCTCTATAAAACTTTCCCATTTCAAATGTTGTGAGAATCTTTCATATATCTAGTTTAAAATAATCAATATACTATCTATTACCATAAATCCACAAATCAAAAGTATTAAAATCTACTAAATGTTTTATTCTGGAAATTACATTACCAACATTGTACAAATTCTTAAATTACATTAGAGTTTCATCCACTAATCTTTAAGTTTTGAGCCAGGTGCAAAATTAAAGTTAGATCTAGATATTTGCAGGAAATGTAACTGGATGTGGATATGAGTTATGGATATTTAAAATGTGTACATCCATTATCTTGCTCTACAAGAAGCCCACATATCTAAGAAATTGACTTTTGAATCCTAACCATCATGGAGGAAACCATGACAATCAAATATCGATCTAAAGGAATAACATCCACAAATATTTCATTAATTGTTCCACATGTCGAGATTCTTGAGGCTGACAGATGTTAACCCATTAATGTCTCATCTTCCTCCACACATATTTCTTAAGGGTTTTATTTTCCTCAAAGGTGTTTTTTTGGAATGGGGATTGTAAAATTTGAAACATTTTATACCCACCTAAAACTGTTCTCCATGCGAATTCTAGAGCTCTTAACAATTCACTTCTTACCGTAGAATTTTTTGAATGTGGTATATGAGACTTCCAAGCTGTGAATATAACTTGTTTCAATGAGTATTCTAGACTACATTTTGTATTTAATGGCTTTTGTTCAATGTTTAATATCTCAAAATAGACACAACTGTAAGTTGCTCCTTGCCTCCCAAAAAGTTTGGGAAATGGAGTTACCATCTCTTATATATGCACTAAAATAATTTGTTGTCTATTCTGTTAATTACAATTTGGTTCCATGCCTCCAAGTTTTTTTAAACCCGCTTCTGTGCTCCAAAATATATTTCTATTGTTGTATTAATGCCCCATGAATTGCTACATGGCTTCTAGTAGTCCAATTTTAGCTACAGGGCTGGGAGGGTTTGAAATTGGCAAAGCATAAAATGATTCAAAAGTGAAGAATTAAAATGGTTTACATAACTCTTGATGCAGGATGGGCAACCAGTAAATGCCAATGCTTGCAGAAAAATGTGGAGGTAATCAGATGTGATAAAAACAAAAACATAGAAGATCTGACTTTTTCTCAAGTTTTTGTAAACCTCAACATAAAAAGCAAAGGCAAAAGGACTTTAGTGGGAAAGGTGTAGGCAACCAAACATAATATAATAAAAATGTGAAGACCCGGTACCTCAACAATCTTTTGCAAACCAGGTTTTTAACAACTCTTATTCTTTTATGAATGTCCACGAGTGTTTGTGGAAAACATGAAGGCAACCAGACATGACGCAAAAAAAACATGAAGATTCAGATGTCTAATTGGTTTCTGCCAACCTATCCTTGAGGGCTCGTAATATTTTTATGATGCCTTTTATCACATATTTGTGGAATAAACCAAGAGGTATGAATATGGGACATTTATAGAAGACATCCTGACGCAAGGTGAAGTACCATGAACTTTTAAAATTGAATCTAAAATAAAACAAAGTGATTTTTTGTGGGAAGCAAGATAGGACATGGATATGAATTATTGATATTTAAAATGTTCATATTTTTAGTCTTTGTTCAACTTTTTAAAAATGTTATTTTTGTGTTTCAATAAAGAATAATAGGATGAAAAGATGTTTTAATTTTGATCAAAAATCATGTTACAAATTTAGCAAAACTTTCAATATTTCTTTGCGAGAAAAATATCAATGATAAAATGAGAAGCAATGATAAGATCGTTTATTGGACTATGTAATATTTTAGGACAAGAATCACTTATTCAACAACTTTAGGAAAATCTAGGTACCTGATATGACCACTCAACACAAACATTAAATTGAATTGATAACTAACCTTAAACAAATGAAAGTAAGAACTTACTAATAACAAGGATTAAGATAGTTGACTCAACAAGCAAATCCTAAACTAAATAGTCCATACAACCATAATGTAACTTTTAGAGAAGGTAAGAGGGTTTCAAAATAGAAAATATAACCAAATGGAGAACCCAAAAGAAAATCTATAACTAATCTAGAAGCAACTACAGAGGATGAATTAGAGAATAGGTTGGTAGAAAATAATATGGAATTGAAGAATGTAGAATTAAAGGATGTTGAACTAGAAAGTTCAATTTTGAGAGATCAACTCAAGTTAAAAGAATACCATAAAGGTATAGAGATCTTTATTTCCACTCTACATTTAGTTTAACATTGTTATTTATTACTGATGAAGATCCCAAGACTATTAAGGAGGCTCTTGCATCAAATAAAAAAATCCTTGGAAGAATTCCAAGGAGGAAGAAATGGAGTCCTTAGATCAAATCAAACTCAAGACTTGGTTAAACTACTTTCTACAAGAAAATTTGTTGGATGTAAATTGTTGTTTAAAAAAAAAGATAATGTAGAAAATAAAATGGAGAAGCATAAAAATTTCTTAGTGGCAACTTATGTGTATTTCAAAAAAGAAAGTGATTTTTTCCTTACCATTATTTTGTACATAGATAACAAGCTTTTAATTGATATAGTGATAAAAAATTGATCAATTTAGTAAAGTCTCAATTATCACCGTAGTTTGACATGAAATATTTTGGCATTGTAAAGTTTACTTTGGACATGAAAATTAAAAGGGATCATGTAAACAAGAAGTCATGATTATGTCAAATGAAATGTTGAGATAAATTTGTAGAGATTCAAGATATAGGATAATAAAATTGTGAGAACTTTGTTTCCTATTAATAAAAAAATATCTATTGAACAATGTCCAAAAATAGAAGATATATGTGCATGTGCAATGGGAATTGTGACTAGATATATACCGAAAATGGGGAAGAAACATTGTACTTTCATAAAAAGAATTTATAAATATTTATGTGACACTTATGATTATGCAATCAACTACCAAGGAAGAGGTGATGAAAATAAAACTTTGAATCTACAAGGTTTTGTGGATTTTGATTGGATTAGAGATCTCAATCTTTTTGGAGTAGTAGTAAGTTGGATGAGTAAGAGGTAAGAAGAGGTTGTACTATCTACAATAGAAGTATAATACATAACAACAACTCTTTATGTAAAAAGTAGTATGGTTAAAAAGGTTGTGCTCAATAGTTAGTCTATCAAAAGATATGATAAGTGATAGTCAAATTTTAATATGTTTGGCTAAGAATCATGCTTATCATGTGTTTGGTCAAAACATATTGGTGTACAATATCATTTTATGAAAGAAATGGTTGACGACAAGTGGGTACTACTGAAAAATGTTGATATAGAAGATAATATTATTGATTCATTGATAAAAGTTATGAGTGCTATAAAGTTTCTTGGTATAAAAAATCAATGGGATGGTTGGTATCAATAATTTAGACTCCAAAAATGTGGCTCTTACGTAAAGTATTCAACAAGTGGAAGAATGTTAGATACATGTATACTTTGCATGTTTTGTACTTAAGTATGGTAATATCATTTAGTGTCTACATTGTGTAGATATGTGTTGTATACATTGTGTGTTTTCTATTTAAGTAGAGTAATATCATTTAATGCTTAGATCATGAAATTGTGAAGATTTTGTTAATTTTACATGATCCATGCAATATATAAAACCATTTTCAATGTACATATTAACATCTACACATCTAAAAAATACTGAATAAAGATTTATTATTGTATTTATAAATGATTAAATCTTGTACAATAACATTAAAATCTAATACTATACTAAAATTTAAAAAAATTAAAAAATCTAAATTAAAAACCATATATTATTTATGCTTTATATTATAATATTATTTCAGATCATATATACATTACTTTTATTATATAAATCAAACTCATTTTTCTACATTTATTATTACATATACCATGACATGCATCAATTATAGGAAACATTTAAACTCGTCTGTAAGAGATTTGGTTATATTATACTTTGGATACTATTAGAAATAAAAAATGATTGCAAATAGACGGCGAATTTCACAATAGTAATGCCAGTTCGTGACAGCCAAATGACAGTCAAAAATTACATTTGCAGTCTCCGTCTGTGGCAATGGAATGACCGTCAAATTTGACAAATTTTGATTTGAGACATTTTGAAATCCGTCAAATTTACATTGTTTAATAATCAAATTGACAATTACCACCTTTAAATTAGAGTTCCTGACAGCCAGAAGACTGTCAAATTTAAGGGAAGCGACTTTATAAATGGTTGGCAAATGGCTGTCCAATTCAACGGAAAATTCGGGTTTCCGACAGCCAAATGGTCGTCAAAATTGACATTTAAATGGAAGTTTTTGACAGTCAAATGGTTCAAATATTGGATTTTATACAGGCAGAGGCTTTCAAATTTTATCAAAATATTTTGGCTTCTGACAGCCGAATGCCCATCAAAATTAACATTGTCAATTTATGTCCTGGAGAATTGAATGGTAGACAAATTTAACATTCAGAAATTGGATATATGAAAGCCAAATTACCATCAAATTTAGCATAGACAAGAATGCAGGCACGGCCAGTCAGCTTAATTACCATAATATAGATCTTAAATGTTAAATGTTTTAATACTTTAAAAAGTTAAATAGTAATTTATTTATCATACTGAATAGTTGTCCTATTTTTATTAAAAAATTGTAAATATATAATTATTTGATGTTTAAGAATAGTTAAATATGTTTTATATGAGCTCTTATTTATTGAAGTTTCATAAAAAGTATATATTTGTAAGACAGAGAATTGTTTACATGGATTATTTAGAGTAAATAAATAAATGTAATTAATAAACACTAATTTGCTTAAAGATTAAATTAAAGTTGAGATATATATTTGCAATAAATGTATAGAAATTAAATGCAAGGATTAATGGTTCTTAGCTCTAGAATCAATGATAAATAAATATTGTTGATGTCATGCTAAAATCTATTCATCATTATTTATAAATCAATGTCTTCGATAGCATGATGGTTCATATCCCAAGTCTTGTTGGGTCAATCTCAAGTTACACAAAATTAATCTAGTGCATAAGATTGATTTATAACATGTGGGAATCACCTAATAGAATATGAGTCTAAATATTTTCTCACATTTGTCTTCTAAACAACCAAACTTATCAAGGTGGTGTCTAATGACATTGTTTAACTCAATATGCAAATAGGTTGTCCTATGTCAAACCCCTTGGATGGGTCAAATTAGTGACAAATGAGTGATATCATAGATAACATATGCAAACATACAAATGACCTCTATGATGATGTGGATCTCATTATTTATGTCTTTTGAAAATTAAAGTCTATTGTATTTGTTATCCATATAAAGAAATAATTTCATATTGAATGTTTTTAAATACAACATCATAGCACATGTCATGCAATTGTGTGTTAAATTGGCTCATAGCAACTTTTAAAATGGGTGAAAAAGTTCGAATATATTTGAAAATATATATTTTTAGTTTATTCCCACAAGCTTTGAGATTGAATCGAGTCAATCCTAAACCACTTGGAAATGAACCCTAAGGTAAAATTATATTTCCAAGGGTAGGGAGCAAACATGTGGAAATAAATGTGAATGAGAGTGCAATAATGATGAGAAAATGGAGAATGCATTATAATTGGTGCAAATAAGATTAGAAAATAATGGACAAGGACCAATCCATAAGTCAAACCAAACACAAGATTATGCCACTTGCCAATATGTTGTTGTATTAAGACATTCCACTAAAGTGGACATAAAATTAAATGCAAAAGGCCATGGGTATACTAATTTCTCCATTACATTTTCTCCCACTTTGATGTGTGTGTGAATCTAACATGAGCCTACATTTAAAAGTATATGGACATTCTCAATTGGTATAAAAATTATATACACAAAAACTCATAAAATATATTATCTCTATAAAGGAAACAAAATTCTTCTTTCATTTTTCTTGACCTATGAGCACTCCTCCAAAACCTATAAAATAACAAAAAATTATGCAATGAGTAACCTCTACCACATGATCAAATTAAGTATAAACTACAAGTTGTTATAATTATCTATGAAAATGAAAATAAGAGAGAAGGAAAAAAAATTCTATCTATACGAAAAGTAATACAAAAATACTCCATGTGATGTTTTAATGTTATATGGATGCACATGACGTAACCATGAGGTAAAAATTTGCACGATAAGGCAATGCAATCAAAACTCTACATAATGTGGCATGTAATAAAGATGTGTGTGATGTATGTAATGTGATATGATTCCATGAGATGTGGTCACATGGTATGTTGTATTATACAATTGAAAGATGCAAATCTAGATATGGTGGAGAGTCTTTATCTAGCATAATTCACTATCTAAAATCTCAAACCAAAAAAACATTAGTAATAGTATATGCCCCTTAGAATTGGTAATAATATATGTCTCCAAGTTTCATTTTCTTTGTCACCCATACTTTCCCTTATCTAATGCTAGAGAGGTAGAGAAAACAAACATACCACATTCATGTCTTCAAATCCCCCTACTTTGTCATGCCAACACTATAATTTGATGCCCCACTCAACCATGTTGATAGCCTTCATTACCCCACTTGATTTATTCAGTGGACTAGCAACATAGAAATGGGAATTAAAAATGTTTCGTCAAATGTTTAAAGGTAGAGAAATGAGTTTAATCAATCCCATTTATAATTTTCACATTTTAAAACTTTTTGTAGACACTAATATTTTAATATCATAATATACAACCCCCCACATTACAAACAAGCTCCATAGTGTTGTTGGAGTCCTTTCCAAGGGATGTAAGGATGGGCATGAATGAAATACACAAAATAGAGATAAAATTCCTTTGTTGTATGTTAGCAATAATCTTGATGAGCTAGGGAATTTCTATATTTCAACTAAGGAAATATATCATCGCATGCAAAGAGCTACAAGACAATAACTAATAACTATAAAAAAACAAACTAATACATCATGTAACATAAAAATTATTATAGGAAATAAATATTATCCAACCCAAATTTAGTGAGTTAATACTATAAAGAGACAAAACTAATTTTTTAAAAAAATTCATATATGTACTTAAGTGTCACTAGAGAGAATTATTTATTTCTTTGAAAAGTTTGGTCATTCAATTATCACAAAAGAAATTGTTGTTCTATTACTAGAATCAGTTCTAATTCCTTGGTCCATTAAATTTTTCTCCCTCATGCTACCATGTGTAATGAAGAAAAAGTGAATCTATTTAGATGTTTTCACCTAAAATTTTAACTTTTCTACACTACACACTAGATAAGATTATGTCTTAGGGTTTCTTTATATTTTTTATTATCTTTACCTCTATTGTTGTAAATAGAAAAATAACATGAATATTATCTAGATAAAAACTCCCGTTTTCCTACTCAAGCTAAGTGAAAAAGAAAAAGAGTTAGATTAAAAACTAAAATTTATAGAGAATATGAAATAGAAAGTAAAACCAAAAGGTATG
>VDFB02041478.1:0-14199 GCA_007258455.2 Sequoia sempervirens
AGATGATGTTGAAAAGGGAGAAGACCTACTGGTTAGAAGAGCCCTAGTGATTGAAGAGGAGCTAGAATAGAGGAAGAACATGTTTCACACAAGGTACAAATGTGAAGGAAAATGGTATGATTTCATTATTGAAGTGGGAGCATTGATAATTTGGTGTCAGAAGAGATGGTTGCAAAGCTAAAGCTTAGGAGGGAAAAGCATCCACATCCATATCGGATTGCCTCACTACAGAAAGATCGCAAAGTTCTATTCAATAAGTAGTTCCTGGTGAAGTTCAAAATTGGGAGCTATCATGATGAGTTACTCTGTGATATCATCCCTATAGATGCATGTCACATGTTGTTGGGGAGGTCGTGGTAGTTCGACTAACGAGCTATACATGATGGCCATGCAAACACTTATTCCCTGACGAAGGATGGAGTCCGCCATAAGTTGAAACCCCTCAAGTAGGGTGAAGAAAAGTTATGTAGTAGTGCTAGGGTTTGTTATGTTGATGAAAGGAAATTTTAGAAGGCATGAAGCATGAGCATATGTGTTATGCATTGATTCCTAGAATGGATAAAGAGGATAGCGAGAATGTGCCAGTAGAAGTTTCTAGGTTATTGGGTGAGTTTGAGCATATTGTTTCTGATAATGTACCCGAGGGCTTTCCACTAGTGAGGAAGATTAGTCATCAGATTGACTTGATCCCTGGAGCTAGTTTTTCAAATAAGGTAGCTCATAGAATGATTCTTGCAGAAAATGAGGACTTGAATAGACAAGTTCAAGAGTTGTTGAGAAAGGGTTTGATTTGAGAGAGTCTAAGTCCATGTGTAGTACCTGCAGTACTAGCACCAAAGAAGGATGAGGAGTGGAGAATGTGCACAAACTCCTGAGCCATAAACAAGATAACAATCAAGTACAGATTTCCCCTGCCAAGGATGGATGACTTGATGGACTATTTGAGTGGAGCATAGAACTTCACAAAGATTGACCTCAAAAGTAGATATCACAAAATTCAAATTCGTGAGGGAGATGAATGGAAGATTGCCTTCAAGACCAAAGAGGGTGTATATAAGTGGTTAGTCATGCCCGTTGGACTAACCAATGCACCAAGCACATTCATATGGCTCATGAACAAGGTACTCAAAGAGTTTTTGGGGAATTTTGTTATTGTGTACTTAGATGATATTTTAATATTCAGTAATTCCTTAGGTGAACATTTGATACATATTCATAGAGTCTTTGAGAAGTTGAGAGAAGAGGAATTGTTGATTAATCTAAAGAAGTGTAGTTTTGTGAAGAAGGAGCTAGTGTACTTGGGGTTTCCTTTCTCTATGGAAGGTCTCAAGATGGACCTAGAGAAGGTGAAGGCTATTATGGGGGCATGTACATGATCATCATGGAAAAAATAGGCCCTTAAGTGGCCAAAAATTTAGAAAAATTAGTGTTAGGCAACTTGACATAAAAATTTCAATAAGTTATCTATATTATTTCAAAAATATGTAAGAATAGAATCTCTAGAAAATTGAATGTAGTTTCTAAACTACTAGGTTTATTTAAAAATAAATAAAATCTATTTGGTGGTAAAATTTCAATGCAGTAGTAATTAAATTTGAGGAAAAACAAAGTAGGTGTTGTCGGCTACCCTAACCATAATAAAATGATAATATGTTTTATAATATTTTATATATAATTAGAGGACTCATGTCACGGATGTGATGTATATTTTTGTAATTTTTTTCCAAAGTAAATAATTAATTATGAATTTTTATTAAAACTTTTAAAATATAAAAGCTTCATTATGTCTTACCACCTTAACTTGGTCATAACTAAGCGAAATTTGATTTTTCTTTTTTAATCCTGTAGTTTGTGAAGCATGGGAATGTGACACATATTTCAAATTCAAAAATGTGATACTATTTAGAAAGTTATAAATGTTTTAATCAACCTATCAATCAAGGCTTTAGTCATAATTCTAATAGAAATGAATAATAATTATTTATTAAATTCAAATTAAATCATAATTTATATTGGTGGAAAGCTGAGAATCTCCTCTAAAAACCCTTTTTGTTTCATTAATTGTGGGTAAAGAAAAACTCGTCAGCCACATACCCTACAAATACCCATAATATTGCCACTTTTTGGCCCATCATGATCCTACACATACCCATGGAATGGCCTACCCCAAGAGCTGCTATTGTGGTGATATTTTCCATAGTTTGGCCACATTTTCTAGAAAGTTCAATAGAAACTTCAGTAGTATTTTTGCACCCCTGACTGAAACAATGAGAATGGATAGAATGGAGTTCAAGTGGAGCACAAGAGCAAACAAGAGTTTTGACCTATTGAAGCAGAAGGTGGTAGAGCAACCAGTTTTAGCCCTCCCATATTTCAATAAGGTGTTTCAGGTGGATTGTGATGCCAATGGTTGTGTTATTGGAGTAGTGTTGAGCTAGGAAGGTAAGCCCATTGCCTACTTTAGTGAAAAGTTAAATGATGCAAAGAGAAAGTAATTTGTATATGATCAGTAATTCTATGTAATAATTCAAGAATTAAATAAATGGAGACATTATATGTTTCCCAAGGATTTTGTTTTGTTTATTGATCATCAAGCATTCTAGTACCTGAATAGTCAGGGAAAATTAAATAAGAGGCATATGAAATGGGTAGAATTTTTATAGAGCTATACCTTTGTTTTAAAGCATAGGAGTGGTAGGTTGAATAGGGTTGTGGATGCCTTAAGTAGGAGGAAAACATTGTTGAATGAGATGCAGATTGAAGTGGTTGGGTTCAATGAATTGAAGACATTGTACCCTGAGGATCCTAATTTTTTAAAGGCTTGGAAAGCTTGCAAGGAGCCTATTATAGTTGATAGGACAAGGTGACTGGATTTCATAATCCAAGATGGAATGTTTTTTAAAGTGAGCCAATTGTGTATTTGGAGGAGTTCTATGAGGGAGAACATGATAAAGGAGAAGCATAGTGGAGGAATGGCAAGACATTTTGGTCTGCATAAGACTATTGCCATTATTAGTGAGCATTATTATTAGCCTCAACTAGCATAGGATGTGAAAAGGTTGTACAAACTTGTAGGGTGTGTCAGATGGCTAAGGGAGGGAGCCAAAATATAGGGTTGTATTAGCCCTTACATGTACTAGAGAGGCCTTGGGAAGATATAAGTATGGAATTTACTCTTGGCTTGCCAAGGACGTAGAGAGGGAACAATTCAATGTTTGTGGTAGTTGATAGATTTTTAAAGATAGCACATTTCATTCCATGTCGAAAGAACCATGATTTAGTCCACATTGGTAACTTGTTCTTCAAAGAGGTGGTGAGGCTACATGTTCTGCCAAATAGTATAGTCTCAGATCATGATACCATGTTTTTGGGATACTTTTGGAGGGCCTTGTGAAAAATGTTGAAAATAGAGTTGAAGTTTAGATCTGCACACCATCCATAGTGGTGCAGGAGCACCTATGGAACAACTAGCAGTTTCTTAGGTAAAGAAGAAACCTATAGGGTTAGTTTTGATTTTTATTTTCATAAGGTCATGTAGACCATTTAGTGGTGATGTTAGGGATGTTTTTTTTTTTTTGGAAAAGGGTGGACAAGAGTTAAGTAGTTTTAGATCTTCATTTTGGCTAAGTTGTAAAAATTGCCAAAGTTTGCAAAACACGGTAGGTTTTATAAAGTTTGTTTTAGGTCTTCTAAAAGGATCAACCCAAGCTTATAGATTGTTTTGAATGCCTATTTAATGCATGCTTCGACCATATGTTAGGGTTGGAGGCATTTTTGTTAGTGTGACATTTTGCAAGCTAAAGAAAACAGCATTTGAGACACAATTTTCTATTTTTTTTGCATTTAAATTGAGCTTTAATGGAGTAACTCAGCTGTTGTTTTGATTTTAATATGTGGTGTTTATATTGTTCAGGATTTTTGTGCTACTTTTTTTTCTTTGTAAATCTTTTTCTTCTTTTATTTGTACATAGTTTGTCCATTTTCATTTTCAGTCCTATAACAGGCAGTTTTGAAATAATGGAGTCCTAGAGCACTCTCCCACTATAAAAAATATACAGCCTTTTGGGATTTGTATCTAGGCTCCCTCCTTGTAAATATGGTAGCTTGTAGGGTTTGTGGCAGTGCAGGAGTTGCAAGAAAAGCTTTGCCCTAGGTGAGGCAATGCAGGTCCGGTTGGGGCAGACTTGAAGAAAAAGAGCCATAACTTGCAAGGGGCGTGAGATCTTGAAGAAATTGTTTTTGAAGAATTTTTTTGGTGGTCTTGACTAATCATGGTGATCAGGAGGAGGCTTTATCAATCTGTTTGATAGGAGAAATTTTCACCAGTCCTAAAACAACTTTGAGCAGCTTGAAACCCTAGGGTTCTTGACCATTTCTGTATTTGGACAATGTACGGCCTAAGCAGGCTTGATACCTTGAAAATATTGGAGGTGTAGGCATAAGAAACACCAATCCTTAACAAAGAAACCTAGTCTTTGGTGGGTTTTAAAGGAAATTGCATTTTATGCCTGTTCAAAGGCCTAATTGGGCACTTAGGCTAGTAGCCCAAAAGTAGGATTTGGTATAAGCGATGGTTAAGTGGAGTTAGGAGGGTTTGAAAGAGAAAAAGGTGAGATTTTTTGAAGCCTTTGTATCACCCTCACACCCCTACAAATTTGTGTTCAACGTTAATAGGTTATTTGACCTTTAGGTAGATTAAGGGCCAAAAGAAAGAACATGAGGCAGCACCAAGGTTGGTTGGTAGAAGAGAAGCAAGTGGATAGGAGAGGGGTTGGTCAGACAAACTAGGGGCACCTAGTCATGAGGAGGGGCCTATAGGTTAGATTGGTGAAGCCAAGCACCAAGGAGGTCTTGTAGGAAAAGACCTAGAGTAGGAACTTGTGATTGGTTCCTCCAACCCCAATCCTCTCACATAGACTAATGGGTAGACTAAGGTTTTGAACAAATGTATGGGTAACCTACAAAGATGTTTGGTAGGAGATAAACCCAAGGGATGGGACCTGATCTTACCATAGGAAAGTTTTTCTTACAACAATTCAGTCAATCAGAGCATGGGAAGATCACAATTCCAAATTGTGTATGAGGGTAGTCCCAAAACTACTCCAGAATTGAGGAAGATGGACCAAGTGAATAATACTAGTTCCAAAGCCAAAGACTTTACAGATCACATCAAGAATGTACATGAAGAGGTAAGAGAACATATTAATAAGATGAATATGTAGTATAAGGCTAAAGAAGATTAAAAGAGGAGGAATAAGGATTTTCAAGTTGGTGATGAAGTGATGGTCCACTTGAGGAAAGAAAGGTTTCTAGTGGGAACCTATAACAAATTGAAGATGAAGAAGTTTGGGTATGTGCAGGATCATCACGGAAAAAATAGGCCCTTAAGTGGCAAAAAAATCAGAAAAATCAGAGTTAGGAAACTTGACGTAAAAATTTGAATAAGTTATCTATATTATTTAAAAAATATGTAAGAATAGAGATCTATATAGAAAATGGAATCTAGTTTCTAAACTACTAGGTTTGTTTTAAAAAAAAGAAATCTATTTGGTGAATTTGAAATTTCAATGTAGTACTTAAATTTTGGAAATTGAAAGAAATCAAGTAAGGTGTTTTGTCTGACCACCTAGCCACAATAAAATGGTAATATTTTTTATAATATTTTAGATATAAGTAGAGGGACTCATGTTGAATGTGATGCATATTTGTTTGTAATTTTTTTTTTCCAAATCAAATGAGAATTAATTATAGATTTTTAGTACAACTTTTTAAAAATTTAAAAATTATTATGTCGACCATAACTTGGTCAAAGGAAACTTCATGAAATTCAATTTTCCTTTTTGTAATCCTGTAGTATGCAAAACATAGAATGTGAAAAATGTTTTGGATTGAAAAAATGTGATACTGTTTGAAAGATATAGATGTTTTCCAATCAATCTATCAATTAGGACTAGAGTTGTAATTTGAATAGAAAATGACTAATAAATACTTATTAAAATCAAAGTAAAGCATAATTTATATTGGTGGAAAGCTAAGAATATCCTTTAAAAACCCTTTTCATTTCATCAATTTTGGGTAAAAATAAAGTCATTAGACACATACCTATCATATTGCCACTTTTTGGCCCACCATGATCTTGCACATAACCATTTGGTCCTTATAAAATTTTGAAGAAGCATGATTTAGGGAACACATATGAGGTAGAGTTGCATGAAGAATACCTAGTGAAGTGGAGAGGAAGGCCTATGGAAGATTCATCTTGGTTCTCTAAGGAAAAGGTTGACCATTTGGGTTTTCATCAACCACCTAAGGCATGATGAGGTCTATTCTCAAATTACCCTAGGTGTCTGATGTAGGAGCATCCATGATGTAAGGGTAATCCTACATCACCAAAAAAGATTTTTTTCATTTATGTTTCCTTTGGTTAGCTTTTTGTAGATGTCTTTGCATTTCTGGATACCCTTTCCATCATAATGTAACTCCTCACTTTCAATTATGCTTTTCTACTTTTTCTGGTCAACTGCTATTTTTAACAGGTATTGAAAATTTAAGGTGTTTGGGGACAAAAAAATATATGCGAGGATTCAAAATGGAAAAATAAGAAGATTGGTGAAAGAATCAGGCTGAGAGCATTCCCTATTTGAAAGATATTATAGTTTATGTCTCCTAGAAATGGACCTAAATACCTTCCAAATCAGGTTTAAGGCACTAAATGGCCCCGAAATGGCCTAAAACGTTCTTGACTCTGAGACCTTTCTGATGGTTCAAATAGTTTGAGAAACAGAGTCCCAAACCAAAAGTTATGGCTCCCAGAAGTTTGTGCACTTTCAAAATGTGCTAATTTTCAAATGATGTTTCAAATTTTGAATTTCAAATTGTAATTTTTGGTGCCACACAACCAAAATATGATAACTCAAATATTTTTTGTCTCCAAAATAGAAAAGGATCTATTTATGGGGGAAATTTTCTTATTTTTTAGCTTTTTGGGGAAAAGAGTTTGCATGCTACGAAAGGAGAATGTTTTAGAGATTGTAATTTACTATAGGTTGCATGTATTGCAGAGCTTTAGGATTTGTGATCCTCTTCATGTAAGAAGTTAATTTTCTAAATAATAAAATTATTCTCTAGTCTTGTTTGTAAATTTATGTGTCTCAGGTTGCACCCTTGTCACAAACATACACACTCACACCTTAAATGAAACAATAATGGTTTCATTAGCAACCTAGGAAATTCTATTTTTTCAATAGCACCTTATCGGAAAGGAAACAATATAGCCAAAGCTATAGACTAATAGTCAACAATTCCTTATGGATAACAACATAAACTCTATAACATTTACTATTTTATTTTGAATCAAATATGAAACAATATAGCCAAAGCTAAAGAACAACACTCAACAATAGCATATAAACATTCAAAATAGTGAACACCAATCATGCAGATATAAGAGTATCTAGCAATTGAGCCAGACAAGAAGCAAATAAATATATTGATATTAAAAAATGGACATATCTAAATATAGATAAATGCACGACCTCAAAGAAACATGTAAAAAATGCATATGCAAACATATACACTCACACCCTAAATGAGACAACAATGGTTTCAATAGCAACCTATAGAATACCTTTTTTTAACAACACCTTATTAGAAAGGAAACAAGAGAGCCAAAGCTATAGACTAGCAGTCAACAATTCCTTATGGATAACAATATAAACTCTATAACACTTAATATTGTATTGTGGATCTAATATGAAAGAATATAGCCAAACCAAGAGAACGATAGTAAAAAGTTCTCTATGGAAAATAACACAAACTCCATAACATTAACCATTTCACTGCATTGTGACCATTGACACAAAATGGAAGCCATAAATGAAATAATATAAACTATATTGCACTACAACCATCACCACAAATATAAAACCCTAAATGAAACAATAATGGTTTCAATAGCAAACTAGAAAAATTATTTCTTGAACAACACCTTATCAAAACTGACCATATACACATATACACACCCACACATACATATAAATATTCAAAATAGTGAACAAAAATTGTGGAGATATAAGAGTGTGTGAAAATTGCACCAGACAAGAAGCAAATAACTATATTGATATAAAAAAAATAGACATATCTTTATATAGATAAACAGACGACCCCAAAGATACATGTAGAAAATGAATATACAGACATACACACTCACACCTTAAATGAAACAATAATGGTTTCAACAACGTAGGAAATTATTTTTTACAACCAAACCTTATTGGAAAGGAAACAATATAGTCAAAGCTATACACCAACAGTCAACAATCCCTTATGGATAGTAAAGTAAAATCTATAACACTTACTACTCGAATATGAAACAATATAGCCAAACCTAGAGAACAAAACTTAATAATGCCCTATGCAAAAACAACCTAAACAAGACAACAATCAACAATGCCTTATGTAGAACAATGTGAACTGTAGAACATTAACTATTTTATTACATTGCAACCATCACCACAAAATGAAAATCATAAATTAAAAAATATTGGTATCAAGAATCACTTTGATGGGAAAACCCGCAAAAAATAGAAATTCACAGTAACAAACCCATGCAAAACAATCGCTGCAAAATATGAACTATAAATCAAACAATATTGGTTTCAACAAACTATATTTTTTTTTCATGACAACCTTAATGGGAAGGAAACAATATAGCTTAAGCTAGAGAACAACAATCAACATTGCCTCAAGGAAAACAACATAAACTATATAACAATAACTATTTCATTGCATTGCAACCATCGACATGAAACAGAAACTATAAATGAAACAATATAGCCTAAGCTAGACAACAACAATAAAAAATGGCTTATGGAAAACAACATAAACTATATAAAATTAACAATTTTATTTCCTTACAACCTTTGGAAAAAAATGAAATTCGTAAATGAAATAATATTGGTTTGAACAATGACCCAGATGGAAAAACCCACAAAACATGAACAACTCATAGTAACAAACTGATTCAAAACCTTCACCACAAAATGTGAACCATAAATGAAACAATCAATTTCAACAGTGACCCAAATGAAAAAACCCACAAAAAACACACAAATTCATAGTAAGAAACCAATGCAAAAATAAATAATATTGCCTTTCACCCATCACGACTACATGGAAACCATAAATGAAAGAATATAGCCTAAGCTACACAACAACAATCAATAATGCCCTTTGAAAAATAACAAAAACTATTTTTGAAATACTTTAGAAAGGGTTTTTTCAATATGCACCTCTTCCCGCTTGCTTCAAATACACCTCTTCCCACTTGCTTTCTCTTCACTCCCATCTGTCTCCACTGCTTGCCAAAAATGGGCAAATAATTATCACAACCAACACTTTTGTACTGTGTTTGCAACTATCGCCCCATGCAAAAAACAAAAAATAACCTCCAACCACCTTACCAAAAACTCCACAATGCATAATCCCACTCGTACCTTCATAGAATCTCTCCCTCCTCATTTACACCTCTAATACAAGTTAAAGCCACAAAAGGACACCCAGCAATGCCTTATTGAAAATTGCATAGACATTCGCTATGTTTTGTGAGGATTTAAAAGGTAGGTGTTACTTACAACCATCGCCACTACATGGAAACCATACAAAAACTAATGTTGATGCCATCTACCATTTAATTTCGATGGCCCTCTCTATTGGTACGCCAAAGACTTTTAATTTAAAAATAAAAAAATCTTTGCCACCTTTTTCCCAACCAACAAGCCAACAATAGAGAGATTAAAAACTGGGAAGGCTGACGAAAATTCAAACCAAAGTTCACACAAACAGCCTACCGGCTAATTATCTATCTTGGGATTTTATTTCTTCTTGTCTTTCCCTTTGGATATCTATGTTACTAATGCCTAGTTTTTGGAACTAGAAAGAGATTCAAATTGAATCAACTTTTCCTATTAGTGAGACAAACACTAACATAAAATTCTTGAAAGTAGGCATGCTAAATACATCATCCAAGGAATCCATATTAGAGTACAGAGTAGAAGAGAAAATATGAAATACCCTACTAAGCTTAGATAAAATTAGGAAAACACATTCTTGGTTGAATTTTTATTCTTCCCACAAACTTGCAAAAGAGATGTTAATTCTACCTTAATTTGTATATATACAAATTCACTAAACACATTCTTTGTTATCAGAAAAACTCTAATGCTTCTCCTAAATTTATTTTGGAATGGGATGAAAATGGATGGGGGAATTTCATCAAAAGAAAGAAATTACTCAGCAAGGTAAAAAATGAGAGAAGAGAATTTTTAGGGAGAATTTTGGGAGTTTTTCTAGAAAGTGGAATTGGGATCACAAAGAGAAGAGAATCTAGGCATTCCCTCCCTAACTTCCATTGCAATTATAGGTATGGCCGACTATCTTTCCTTTCATTCCAACACCCCTATCTCTTCTCCTTGGGTGCAAAACTAGTTATAGCTTTCATTGTCCTTCTTCTATATTTGCAAATTTTGTTCCTAGAAATCATCTCCCCTTTTCGTGAGGATTTTTTTTTTTGGAATATTTGACTTATGTTGAGTCATACTTTGCTGCCATTCGTGGTATTTGCTAAGAATTTAATCTTGTAAACATTTATCCCCATGGTGCCCTTGCCTCCTTTGAACTTTTTCTTTGGGTATATATTTTAGTTGCAGTGTAACCAACTTTACCTTAAGCCCTAATATTCTAAACCTACCTAACTATACACACCTTGAACACAAGCAAAGCTTACAATGTTAGGATGTGTTCCAATGTGCTTCATAAATTCAAAGATTTGATATCTTCCTTGCAAAATCCGTTTTGAGATTATCCTGAAACAATGGTGCATCATCAGACTACATTTCTTTGACGAATTCCATCAAATAGTCATGTGCTTGGTCTGTGTTTCACAACTTGCATGCATATCTTTCAACAATCTATTTGTGCCTTACTAGCCATGAGATGACATCTCTATCAAACAATTCTGGTATATTGTCTTTAGCTTGGGTTATAGAGAATCCCATCTATCCTTTTGCCTTATTGGCTATCCAGGCAATGATTCAAATCTCCCATTTTGTTGGTTTAAGTGTTTGCATGTGTATCTCATGCTTCTAGTTGCTACTTGTAGTTATTCATACTCATGGCTGATGTCCTCAATTCTCTGCCTTGCGTTAAAGTTGTAACCCTTACTATTTATGGTATCCGCTTCTTATATATGATGCATAGTATTATTTTGAAGCTTGTTTTATAAGCATTATGGGAGATATTTGATACTTTTGTTTTGTCTCTCTCACCCACACCTCAATTTAGAATAACTAATTCTAATTTTTATTCTGAATTCTTAATGAATACAAAAAGATTTAGGGACATGTACCCTTTCTAAGTGCCTATTTTCTTTATTGTATAAAGTTACCTTGTCATAACTTCTTTAGAGATTTAAATATAATACTATTTTAGTGGCAGTGAGTTTGAATTCATTAAACCATAATAAAAAATATAATAACATCCTCATCGAATGATATGCTTGCATGACTCTAATATGGTGAGATTTTCATGACTTAAATTTTCCTATAATCTCATACATCTCTCCATGTGATAGATTAGAAAATTAAAGAAGGAAATTTACTCTTATATACTTGTCTCCTACATATGTTTCTATTTAAGAACTTTAAATTAAACTAAAAGAGAAGTGTCTTAGTTTGTAAGTATTTAGTGTTAGATAATGGGTAGAGTGAATTAGTTATGGGGAAAGAATTTTGATTTATTTTTAAGAAAGAAAATATTAAGAGATAAAGGGGTTCCAAGTTTAAAAGATTTTTAGTATATTATATATAAATGAAAGAAATTAAAATTTACTGGATTTATAAATTCCATGTAAGTGGTGTTAGTTATTTTATTTTAAATTTCTTTTTTTATATATGTAAAATGAGTAAATAGATTTTAAGTAATTCAATATAAAGGAAAATAGATAAGTAAATGATGCAGTTAATTAATAATATAGACTAGTACAAATATTATTGTGCATAGTTTAAATGCAATGACTAAAGTTAATGCTTACAGATTAATCTTAATATTAATATTTATAACAATGGTGTTAATTTTTGTATGGTTGATTGTGTGTGTGTGTGTGTGTGTGTGTTTATTTTAGTTGAACATGTGGTTATGTATCATGAAATTTATGGATTTAAGGAAATCTAACTTGATTGACTATTTTTATGATTTGTTTAATACAAATTAGATTTATTTTCAAAGTGCATTTAAAATTTATATTTAATTACAAGTTATTTAAAATTAAATTTATTATAGTGAAGTAACAAATGTATTACATTTTAATATTAATTATTTTAAAGTAGATAAATGCATATGCTATATTTTAATTAAATTTATTATTTCGAAATAACAAATGCATAGGATATAAATGTATTTAATTATAGTTGATTATTTAATTATTCTTTACATTATCTTTAGTAAGATTGTATTATGTTCACATTTAAGCAAATGGATGTTTATAGTTGACCTTGAATATGTTTGGATAGTTATTTATTTATTCTAAATACTATTTGGAATTGATTGCTTATGCATGTTAGTGATTCCATGTCAATCATGTTTTCCTCTTGTTTATTTCACTGTTGAAGTAATTTTTATGTTGTGAATAGTTATGTGTGGTAGGCTGCTTGGTTTCTAGAGACAACAAGAAACCTATTTTTTGTTCTATTTCTTGTCTAGAATAGGACCACGTGATGGCAATCTCCCATAGTATTCCTTGATTTTCCTTTGTATGCCTCCAAAATTAGTGACCTTCTAAGTAGTCATTGAGATTGTTGTTTGTTATGTTTTGGTTGCTCTCGTGGTTTTTTCTTGTGGTCATTATGTTCGTCTATTTTGGTGATGGGTTTTTCTTGTAAGCTCCTAGCACAGGGGGTGGTCCTTTAGGTCCACATGGTTTAGTGGAATATGCTATGCACCCATTGGGTTCCCAGGTTGTGTTAGCGATGCAGAAGTGGATGTAGAGTATCCAAAGCTCTACTTGGTCAAAGACTGATCGTCATTTTGCACCTTATTCTTCATTGATGTATCATTCTTGTACTTGATGTACTATTCCTGTTGATATAAGGGAAGCATTATGTAATGTACTATAGTATCCATGATGTGTTCTATCTATGGAAATATGCTCCATAATTGTACTATGGAACTACGAATTGAATTGTAATCAAATGAAACTTTGTATGTAAGATGGGTTTTTTGGGTTTTGTGGAGTTAGTTTATGGAAGATGAATTATATGTAAGATGGGTATTGGGTGTTAGTTTCAGACTTAGTACTAATTTTGATCTACTTTTAATGTTGATCAAAGAATATTTGTAATAATTAAAACTCTTATTATATATATATAGGCCTTTGTTCCTTTTTCCAAAAAAAAAATGATGTATCGTTTTCCTCTCTATTGATCATGGATGGTAGTGTCATCATTATTTAAATTTGGATTTCATTTGCTTTCATTTTTGGTAAAAGTTTAGATTTCATAATGCCAACTTGTGTACCCTAGAGGACATAGATGATGATGTAAATGCATAGTTGCTCATCATGTAATGTATTTACATGTTCATCTTATGCAATGTTTCTCTTTCAAAACAAAAAATTAGTGCAATATCTTTTTTGTCCTTTGGGGTTCACACGACGGGGCGTTATAGGCTAGTATTAGAGCGTGGTTCATACATTGGGTACTTTGGTTTCATATGAGCCCATTATGTTGTCCTAATGAATTTGTTAAGTGAAGTTGTTAAGTCATAATGATGATCATGACATTGAAATTTAGCATCATGGATCTATGGAAAAGAGTAGAGTGAAAGAAGAATTGATAAAGGGTTGTGGAAAGGATGTAATGATATGAATCACATCATTGATGGAAATAAGTTTACTTATAAAATTGTGTATGTATTTCTATTCCCCCTATAAATGTGAGAAACTAGTAAATATGTATTGCTTGAGTGTTGTGAATACCCCATACTTGCTTAGTGGGCCCATGCAATGGTGTTACAGTGTACCCATCCATACGAAATATGTTGTATTTAGTGTGGGATTAGCCATACCATTATGTGTATTTGTATGTTTGTTACCTGATTGAGGGCCAACCCATGCACGGTTGAAAATATCTCTCTCAATATATATAT